>VMDR010012653.1:0-26169 GCA_007922815.1 Macrotus californicus | reverse complement strand
GATGCTTGTAAGAGGGGGAGTGCAGGGCAGAGGGGAATAAAGTGTGGGGGGGGGGAATGGAACAAGTGCAATAGCATAATCAATAAAATATATTTTAAAAACTTATCAAAATTGGTATATTTTTGTGTAGCCATTTTAATATTGAAGGTGGAAGAAAATTAGCAACATTTTGGGCATATGATGCTTTATTATTTCAAGAAAGATAAAAACACAACTGAAATGAAAAATAAGATTTGTGCAGTGTATGGAGAAGGTATTGTGAATGATCAAATATGTCAAAAGTGGTTTGCGAAGTTTTATCCTGGAGATTTCTCACTGGACAATGCTCCGTGGTCAGGTAGACCTGCTGAAGTTGATAGCAACCAAATCAAGACATTAATTGAGAACAATCAATGTTATTCCAGGCAAGAGATAGCCAACATATGCAAAATATCCAAATCAATAACGTTACTGGTGAAAATGAAAAAGATGTCTTTTATTTTATGGAAAAAACTAAACAGACTTTTTGACCAACCCCATACCATAGTCTGGATGGCTTAAACAACATTCATCTCTCACTGCTCTGGAGACTGGCAGATTCTGTGTCTGGTGAGGGCCACTTCCTGTTTGCACAGGGACGCCTTATGGCAGAAGCAGTCATGAAGTCTCTGCCCTCATGACCTAATCACCTCCCGAAAGCCTCACCCCTAAATGCTATCACAGTGGGGATTAAGATTTCAAGACATGGGTTTTAGGAGGACACAAACATTCAGGTCATAACATGGACCAAGTAAGCAACATGGCCTAAGTATCATCTGATGAAGGCAGGAGAGGCTGTAGTTGTTCTTTTGGGGGAGTCAGAAAAGTTCAGGGGTCCCACAAAATCTTTTTTCACATTGGCTAATAGAAACAGGCCATGTAATTTTTTTTCACGTTCATGAAAAACTCCCCTTTTTCACAAATAAAATCCTTCTTCCTTATTCCAAAATAAGGCAACTTACACTTTTTAACACCTCCAGGCACCAAATGCTTCTATTTAACCCTCATAACACCCCTAAGAGGCTGGCATCCCATTTTGAGGATGAGGATACGGAGGCTAAATCACCTGCCAAAAAGCCACATAGCTAGCTTTGATCCAACCATGACCCAGCCATGACCTAGTCAACTCCGGAGCTGATGCATGCCCTTTCCAATATTAGCAAAACTCTCATAGATTTATTTGCCACACATGAGCAAGGAGCAAATGGAGCAGATAAATAAACTCCACTCCACTGGCCTTTCTCTGGCAAGAATGCTCTCAGAGGCCGGCCACGAGCAGGTGTGCTCCCCACCCCTCCACCCCCCCCCCCCACGCCGCACACAGGAGGGTGAGAAGCTGTTTGCAGCAGGGTCCATGACGGGGCCACGTCAGCCCCCTCTTGCGGCCATTCCTGAAGGGTGCTCAGGCTGTGGAACTCCAGGGAACCAGGAGATGGAGTGAAGGGACAGTAGCCACCATGTCTGGGGTATCACAGGCTCCTTGCAAATGCCTAGACTCATAGGAAGGGAGATGGGGCACCTGAGTTGATCCCTGTCCTCCCCCAGGTACATCTGCTCAATCTGAGGGTCTCATCAGTCACTGGTGTGGAGCTGAGCTTCTCCAGGATAAGCAGTCAGCAATGTGTATTCATACTCTCTAACACAGGGCTTTTCAACCTTTTTCATCTCCTGGCACACATAAACTAATTACTAAAATATTCTATTTTTTGCTGATCTGACAAAAATAGGTATAATTTTGACTCATTCCCACTAGACAGCTATTGTTGCACTGGCTGTTATTTTTTTATTTGGCAATCCAAGGGGAAAAAGGTCAGTGTCCTGACTAAACTGTCAGGTACTGCATGTTTTAAAAATTCTTGCACCACACAGGTTGAAATTGTTGCTCTAACAGAACCCCCCCACCCTCCGCTGTTCCCACCATCAAACCTGGGACTGTGGCAGAGCCGACCTGGAGAACCCCATTCATTCATTCATTCATTCATTCATTCATTCATCAAACACAGTGGTGTTCCTCTCGTACAACCTGCCGTCAGTGTGGTGGGAATGTTATGGGCTTCCCAGGAAGACTTGTTTTCAAATCCTGCCTCTGCCACAGACTGTGTGACCTTGAGAAAATGACACGACCTTTCTGTGTTCTCATGAGTAAATCTACTTCATGAGGCTGGGAAGAAATGAGATGGAATAGCGCCTGGAGTGACAGGTGGTGTGATGTGGTCACTAATGTGACTGCCCCTGCACCGCCACCAGTCAGGGCTCCCCACCTCTTCTACAGTAGACATGTACCTTCTGTGGCTTCGATTCTTGGCCAAACGCTTAGGATCTGTGACTTCTGTGTAAAACAAGGAGACTGAGGTACACCTGACAAACTAATTACATGCATCCCCTTCCTCCATAAAAAGAGAGAGAGAGAGAAAAACAATAAAAAGAAGAGGGTTGGCAGTGAATGGGGCATCTGCAGAGAAAGCATGTGAGGGGTTTTCTGAGAAGGGGCCCTGTCTCTTGGTAGGGGCATTACCAGGCAAGTTTGGGAATAAAGTATTAGGGGAAGTTTCCTTGCGGCTTCAGGGCCTGGTAGTGAGCAGGAGCTGGAAGGACTCAGGAGGTCTCAGTGAAAACTTGAAGAGCCTTGAAAAACATTTTTCCTTTGAGGTAAAATTGATATATAACATTATGTTAGTTTCAGCATAATGATTTGATATTTGTATATCAAATATATATTTGCAAAATGATCGCTGTAATAAGTCTAGTTAAGATCTGTGACCACACATAGCTGCAACTATTTTTCTTATAATGAGGACTTTAAAGATCTACTCTCTTAGCAACTTTCAAATGCACAGGATAGCATTGCTGACTACAGTCGCCACGCTGTACACGATGTGCCCAAGACCTACTTACTGTATAATGGAAAGTTGTGCATTTGGACTTGTTTATAGAAACATGACTGTCTTTGAGGAGCCTCAGGTGAGAACTTAAAGGAAAAATGAATAACCCTACTGGGAACCGTTGTGTAGTAGTGGCCGAAACTTGACCAGCACTGTTGCTGAAGTAATACGGAAAGTAAAAGGAGCACCTTATGCACGAGGTGATTTCACTAAGGGGACGGTCCAAGCAGAGCACGAAGGTGTCATCTGATTTCTTCTTGCTGCCTCTGGTACAAGGTGTGATAAGAAAGAGACGTTAAGGAAGGATTGTTAAATAAAAGAGAGCCCAAACTTCCTGGTTTGGGAAATTCTTAACCTCTCCAGATGGCAAATTATGTTAAAATTAAGAAAGGGCTCCCGGGCAAAAAATCAAGTACAGGGCACTGTTAGGAAAACCTGCTTTAAAGATGCATCCAAGGTGCCGCTGTGTCTCAGTCAGCTTGACCTATCATAACAAATAACAAGGGCCACAGGCTGGGTGGCTTAGACAAGCCTGTCTTGTGCAGCGCGCGTGTTGAAGATTCTTGTGGGTGAGGCTTTCTTCCTAATGGAGTGAGCCCCAGTAAGATTCACAGGACACCTGCAATGCTTACAAGGAAATTATGTTGGAAAAAACATTGCCAGCTTGGAGTGAAAGGGACAGACAAAACTAACTGAAAAGATTCCTTTGGACTCTAAAACTTCTATGGGCAGGAAGCAGGCTGAGAAAACCACACACTCACAGGAAAAGAAAGGATGACTCAAAAGGTGGAAACAGAAGTCCATGAAGAAGCCAAGGGCCATGAAATATTATTCTGAAAAACTGTTGATTTGTATCCAACTGGATTTTAGAATTACCATGAACCAGTGACTTCAGTGTCTCTCTAATTTCCACCCTTGTTGATTGGGAGGGTCTGCAACAATCATCCTATGCTTGTTCTACCATTGTATGCTGTAAGTTATTTGGTGGGCTAGGGGCTCAGGAACAGGCTGCAGTGGCTATAGTGCAGCTTGCAGGTGGTGTGTCTGCAGGAGGCTAGGCCGGGCTGGAGAATTCTACCAAAGGGAAGGAGGAAAACTCAGAGCAGGGAACCTGGTGAGTCTCTCTCTCTCTCTCTCTCTCTCTCTTTCTCTCTCTCTCTCTCTCTCTCTCTCTCTCGGCCTTCAGGAATGCTGTTGCTTCAAGCTTGTTTTTTAAGGCCAAGATCCAGTGAGTGCTCACGCTGGACAGTCATGCTCTGATGGACTGGTCTTGTAAGGGACCAGAGGGCCAAGGAGCACTCCTGGGGCTAAGGAGGGTAGTTCTCCCACACATGAGCCATTCTGTCTCAGTATGCTGGGGGGAGGCTGGTCCTGAGACAAGAATCAAGGATCAGGGAGGCCAGCTATATCTGGAGGGACCCTGATTAGGGACAGGTACAAAGCCCTCCCAGGGATGGGGGATGGCTCCTCCTTCCTATTTAGGCCACCTGGAGGCTTCTCTCCCCCTAGCTGGGGAGCATGGTCTGGTTTCTGTCATGGTGCAGGAATGTAAGGGAAAGGCCTGCTCTGTGCCTAAAATGCAGTGCTGAGTGCCAAAGCTGCCGCGTGGGTAAGGACGGCAGCCTGAGGGGGAGGGATGGCGACCCAACTCCATGACAGAGCATGTGTGAGACATTACAGCCCCCAGATCAGACCCCTAAGAGTTCTCAGGAGGACTGAAACTCTAGGTAAGAAGGGGACCCAAGATTAAAAACTCACAGCTTAATGAGTAGCTGGGGAATTCATGGAAAGACGAAGCGTGCCTTAATTGGTGGTCAGACTGGTGAGGCCTGGACTTGCAGGCTATTGATGACTTAGATACATAATAATAGACAGACAGACAGACAGGCAGATAGAGATATAGGTGTAGGTCGGACGGATGTACAAGTGGAGGGATGGAAAGACAGATAGATAAATTGACTGATAGATAATGGATGGGTGTATAGGTATAGGTATAATTGATGGTGAAGAAGTTCAGAGCATGTCACCCCGAAATAAGCCATTCTGGCATATTGACTACGTTGAGTTAGAAGCACTTAAGAAACAGTAGGTGTAAGAGGGGCATCCTCTTCCTCTTTTATCCTGAAAGCAGGAGATAAAACCTTGTGAAAGGTGCCCTTCCTGTAATGGGAGGAAGAGAGACAGACATTCTTATTCCCAGGGATGGAAAATTTTGGGCCAAGAGATCTTGTTAAATTCACCATTATGTTCCTAGTTTTTCTTCACCATTTACTACCCTTAGCCCAAACCCCTCTGTCTTGTCAATTCTGCACAACTTTATTTTTTCTTTGTTTAAAAAGTAAAAAGCTTTCTGCTGCGATCACTTTTTTGGGTCTTCATTATTTTGTGAAGACTCCCATGCACATGTAAAAATTCAATAAACCTTGGATCTGATACTCCTGTTAATCTACGTCGGTTTAATTCTTACACCCAGGAGACCCAAAGAAGGGAAAAGAGAATTTTCCTCCCCTACAATGGATGGATGGATGGATAGATAGATACATGATGGAGAGAAAAACAGAAAGAGAGAGAAATAAAGAAAACAAAAGAGAAAGAAAACTGAAGGCAATATTTCTTTTACTATATTTCTAAAATGTGGACAAGGTGCAAAGAGAGGACAGGAAAACATAAGTGAATGGGGACCCAGAATGCAAACCACTTGCATTAGCTCATTACTCTCCAGGAGGAACTTAGAGGCAAGGGTCAGTGGTCCCCACTTCCCCTTGGTTCTAGGTCCTGTGCTGGGCACATCTCACAGCAGTTCTACCAGCACCAACCGGGAGATCAAAACAACATAAAATAGGACCCTAAGAATGGAAAAGTGCCTGTTTCTGTCCCCTACCTCACATGAAAGAACGAGAGACAAGAAAGTTGTTCAGACAGACCTGGAGAGAAGGCTGGTTCTTGGCGGCTTTACCTTGAGCTCCCCCACCCCACAGCCATGTGGTTCCTTCAGTTCCTCCGGTCCTTCCTTCCTTTGCCCCTCACTTTTCCCATACTCAAGGCAAAGGTTGTGGTATTTTACCCACTTCCGAGGATGTGTCAAGCAGCTCAAACAACTGTTCTAAAGAATGTGGCAATTTGGGGGTCAAAGACCCTATGCAGGACAAACTACTGTCAATTAATAACCACACAAGGACCCCAGAAATGTGGGAGCCAGAGAGATTCTGCTGGGGAGTGAGACGAAATGGAACCCGTGGGCCGTTAAGAGTTCTAATCCTCTGTGAAAGCCTCACCGGGGAGCCCGGTCACATGCAGTGTGCACATTTTTCTGTGCATAACACTGATTATCTACCATTACCTGGAAACAAAGAAAAATTACTGGTAATTATTCTAGACTGAAAAATAACGACTCCTGGAAGTTTTCTGATTCCCCTCCTACAATGCCCATTAATGGATATAAAGAGGAAATAATAAAGCATTGACTTAGAGTAATGCAATAGATCAGAGCGAGATTCACGTTGTAGGAGGTGGGTGAGAAGAATCTACCTCTAAAGAACTCCAATTAAAGTAATTACCATTGTTACAAAAATTACTGTTTTAAAAAGACTGAAGTCCTCTATTGGAGAACACTTCAGAAAGCTGGGGGAGAAAACCCACATGACCAGCTCCATTAAGGAGAACAAAAGCCTAGCATTGTTTAAACTGAGCTGCTTAAACCCTCCTGTGCCTTGCTCCTTGGTGGGAAGTCACCACCCCTGAAAGCTTGTCAGGCTTTCTGAAGTCTCCAAAGAGCTGTCAGCAACATTCCAAGGGTGGAAGGCGGGCGACATGTGAGCGCTGCTGCACGTGGCAGGGTGACGACTGCCACTGTCTTTCTTTTTCTGAACTTACCTGCAGACGAGGTGGCATCCTGTGGCTCTTCATTCTGGACTAAGTTGAGGATGGACCACAGCGAGGCACCGTGTCCGAGCCTCTGCACTCAGACTGGATAGAGACCTACAGAAGAAACAGAGACAGGCAGGGCCAGTGGCCCCGCAGGGGTAGGGGGCGCAGGAAGGTAGTCTGAATTCTGCCAGGATCACCTTTGTGCCGTCGCCTGAGGCCAGGAAGATTTGATCAGCGTTAATGTTGATGGGGTTGCTTTCAAATTATGAGGGAAAGGACTGTTTTTTAAATTTTTGGTGTGCTGCAGGTGGATATTTTTTGTAAAGTACCCTAAAAATTAATCACTAGATACATGAAATTAATAAAACAAATATGAAATATAAGCCCCATGACTTTGTTATTAGGCTCAGCAGACAATAAAGATTACTCTGCCCAGTAATTTTAACTGTTAAGCTATAATTAGCTATAAAAGTCACTAAAAGCTTACCTTCAGTTTCTGTACTTGCCTCTTTGCAGAGCGCCAGTCCACGGGCCACATGGTAAGCATCTCTGCTCTAGACCAGCAGATTCCAAAGTTGTCTCTGGGGCACTAAGTTACCCAAGGTGACCACAAGAAAATGGTTTCAATTGTCAAATAAGGTTTGTGAAAAGGTACACATCCTTTGGAACATTCACAATGCCTGGTGGCATATTAAAGGCTATGAAAAATTCTGGAATTTACAAAAAGTTAAAAATGACTTACTTTTACTGAAGCTCAGTTTTCCAAATTTACTTGCTCACTCTCTCTTTCTCTCCTTTATTTTTTTCCTCCTTTAATCCTCACCCAAGGATATGTTCATTGACTTTAGAGAGAGAGGAAGAGGGAGAGACAGAGACAGAGAGAGAGAGAATTGATGTGAGAGAGAAACATGGATTGGTTACCTCTCATACATACCTCGACCAGCAGATCGAACCTGCTACTGTGCCCTGATTAGGAATCAAACCCATAACCTTTTGGTGTTCAGGATGACTCTCCAACCAACTGAGCTACCTGGCCAGGGCTCTTTCTCTCCATTTAAAAAAAATTTTTTTTAATTAATTTATTTTTAGAGAGAAGGGAAGGGAGGAAGAAAGAGGGAGAGAAGTATCAATATGTGGTCACCTCTCACATGCCCCCAACTGGGGACCTGGCCCACAACCCAGACATGTGCCCTGACTGGGAATTGAACCAGCGACCCTTTGGTTCTCAGGCTGGCACTCAATCCACTGAGCCACACCAGCCAGGACCACTCTCTTTTTTAATTTGCATTTGTTTACATATTAATTTGTTTTTGCACAACACCTGTAGTATTTGCCCAACTATATTCCACTGACAGATGCTAAGAAATGCTTGCCCAGCGTCTGGCCTCACAGGACTGCCTCACCAGGGAGAAGTCGGTTGCTAGTGCTGAACCCCAATGTGAAAAATGCGCCTGCATCAGCCAGTGGTTGCCAGCCTGAGATGACCCTGCAATGGTGATGCTGCACCCATTTGCAGATCTCACCAAACAGTCCAAGGAATTGCTTCCAGTGAAACTCAGGTGCCTCTTTAATTGTTTAGCTGTAGCAGACAAGAATTCCAGCTGCTAATGCTACTGTATTTTGGCAATTGCCTTGCATGCTGGGACACCGTGGCCTTTGCAGACCACCGTGCATGGAATAAACTCAGTGAAGTGTACGGAGACTACGAGCTACACTGAGGAGCTCCAGTGCACCAGCTATAGCGACACCATTTACCCTTCCCTGGGCTCAGTCATGCCAGGCCCACACTGCGTTTTCCTAATTAGTTGGCATCAGGCAAACATCCCATGGTGCAATCAATGTCCTTACACTAGGCCCTCAAATACTGCTAGGAATTACATTTGAATCACTAAGCTTCCCGACTCCCCTCCAACAAAACAATTCCAATTTCTGCACACGGAAGCCCAAGTGCCATTCACAGTGGGGGCAGTGGAATGAGAGGTCTGTTTGTAGCAGGACTCGACTCTCCATTGGTTTTAACAGTCATGGAGGCAATCGACTATTCTAGACTACTACTGTCCTTCAAAGATTTAGGATTCTCCGCTGTTGTGTCAAAAATCAAAGGCACACCAAAATCTAGGCCACATTCTTGTCTACTGCTCAATCTCCTTTCTGTTTCCTGCCTTCCTAATGCTATTTTGTATCCCCGTGGGATTATCACTTAAAAGTCTACCCTGATATAAGTCATCCTGAGCCACAGGAAAAATATTTCCTGGCCTGGGGGTTTTCCTAGTAACAGCAGAGATACCGTGTTTAGTCAGAAAACGTAGCCACTCATTTGCAAGCTACACCAACCTGTCACAAGTCCGACATGAGCTGCTGGCCACTGCAGGCACCAAAAGACTTTCATTGACACAGGAGACAATTAGGAGGAGCCCAGACTATGTTACAGGCTTCTGTGTGGTTACAAAATACATCAGCAAATTCTTCGATATGCCTCCCAGGAAAAAGCAGAGTCCGGCTTCCCTCTCCATGAATCAGGGTCAGCCGCGGGCACTGACTCTGACAGACAGACTGCAGCAGAAGGGACGGCTGCCGTCCTCCGAGGTGGGGTCAGAAAGGGGTGCAGTTTCGTCCTAAGCTGCCACGTAGGAAGCTTTGCTATCCTGAAGACGTGCCAGACAGACCGTGAGCGAGATCACAGATAGAGAAATGGCCAAGGGTGAGGAGCTCCAGCCATTTCAGCGCAAGTGCCAGAGAGGGGGGCTAAGGGGCCTCTGAGATGTGCTCAGCTGCTCCTGACTCGTGAGAGATGTGCCTCATCCTTGGCCACACCCTGAGGCCGATTCCTTGGCTTCTCCCCTTACTGGTGAGGAACACTGTTGGGCCCAGGCCTGTGACCGTCGCCGGCAGCTTCCACACGCTCACTCACTCATGTGTTTATGAAGCTTCCATGGAGCTCTGAGAGCAGAACAAAGCTGATAATCTCTTGCCATGCTGCAGAAGCAAGGAAAACACTCATATCTTCATTAGCAGTGTGATGAGCCAACACCAACCAGGGCAGCTAGGACAGAAAAATTAAACCGGAAAAACTTGTCTTGTTGCTGTTGTTGCATGAGGTCTTGTGAGCCCGAGAATGGAAACAACTACTGATTTTCTTACAGTGCTTCTGTAAGGATCAAACGGCACAGGGGAGGTAAGATGCTCTCCCCAGTGCCTGGCACGTAGGAAGACAGGCCATTCTTACTGTCATCGCACATCACCGTCTCAAGTCTAACACGCCCAGCCCTGAGCTCTTCATATTCCCTCTGTGCCTCCCACATCATCTCCATCCCAGTTCATGGTGTGTTGTCCTTCCAGTTACTCAGCCAGAAAACAAACAAACAAACAAAAACAACAAACCCCAAGCCTAGAGTCATGCTTTCTCCTTTCCTTCTCTCATATTCCGCATCCAACCCAATGGCAGGACTTGTGGCCTTGTCTTTAAAAATGGGTTTGGAGCTGCCCGGGGCTTACCCCTCATCACTCCTTCTGCCCACGCTCGCTGCCTCCCCTGAGCACGGCCTCCTTGAATGTGCTAACTCCTCTGCCTGCTGCAGCCATGCCCACCCCCGTGTTGCCCTGACCAGCCTTTCCACCAGCTGCCAGGAGACTTGTGTTTAAACAGAAGTGATAATCAAGTTTTTTGCTCAAAATCCTGATGACCTCAGGATCTAATGATCTGGCCGGGAAGGGTTAGAGCAGGGTTAGAGGTCAAGTCTTCCTGGGTTGCTGCTAGTGCTTAGGGAGGCCCTTTGGTGGGTTCAGTGGCAGGTTTCCAAATTTATTCCCTACCACCCCTCGTTTGTAGTGGGGTAAACATCGGGGGTGGGGGCTGCACATTTCCTTGACAGTTAAAAAGCACGTTGAGCTGGAGAGGGTCACAGGATATGGGTTTTAGCCCAGGCTCTGATATTTACAACCTGAGGGAGAGAGAGCACTCTACCGTTGAGGAACCTGCTGTGACGCCAAGAAATGACTTACCGTCAGCTCTCTCAGCAGGCTTACACTGCAGATGACTCTCAGCCCCAGGTGTATTTAAGACAAGAGCCTTACCCACGATTGTAGGGAAACTGAGCATTTTGTGGTGACACCCCTGCTTCATATACAAGAGCTTATTCCTTCTCACTTTCCTTGTTTCACTCCTTTATTTATTTAGCAAATGCTTATTCAACATCCATCTAGGTTACAAAAGTTGACTGTCAATGGGTCTTACCTCCAAAGGACCTTAATTTCCGCACTGCACCTCTGCCTCCGTTTTTCCCTTCTCTCTGAGCTGTATTTCCTATGCTACTCTCTGGGGTGAAGCTCACGGCCTGTGAGGCAAGATAGGTGGTTGGCTCCTGCGCCAACTGTTCTCGTTGGGAAAGGTACAGCCCTCAAAAGGCCCGGCTGATACCTGCTGGCAGATCCCGACCTCCTGTAGCCCCCTGTGCATGACAAATGGGTTGGGCAATCTGTCTTGATATGGACTTCAGAAAATACTTGAGGAAGCGATGGGGGGATGCAGGAGGGCAATGACTAAAGATTTACTGGAACAAACGTGTCAGGAGCTGTGGGTTCTGCAGGGATGGGTTTGTCAGAGTTGGCATCTGCAACATGGCACGAGGCCCAGGCATAGCAGGTGGCCTAGACACAGCCTTAATTGATAGCTTAATTAAGGTATTAGGTAGGTTATAACTTCCAATCTACAGCTTGGTCTAGCTAAATTTTATTATCTTCCTCTCCCATAGAAAAACACACAGAAGTGAACGAGGAGTGGGTGTCATCCACCAAAGAACTGCTGCTAAAATGGTTTGGCCCACCTGCATGCATGAAACCGGAGAAAAACTACGTGTCAGGGCAGCACTTCCTCCCCCTGCTGGGAGCTGCTCCAGGGGACCCCAACAGGCAACGATTTATTGCTTTCCCCTTAAGAACTTGTAGAATTCCCTTCTGGAGATGAGAAACATCATCTCCAACAGCCAGACTAGAGCTTTCAAAGGGTTTAGGTCTGTGAAACGTGTGGTCCGCCAAGACACAAAGAAGACATAAAGCCATTCCATTTATGTCCACAAGCTCTGCAGAGGCAAACTGCCACGTGCTTCATGAACCACACTGGGCAGCTGCCTCTGGTGCTGGGAAACTGCTTGGCTCTCCAGGTCGGGTGTGATGGGTCTTGCACTTCTGCCTCATTCTCTTCAAGAAAGCCTGGCTTTGCTCCTCATTACAGTGAGGCCCCCAGTCTCAACAGCATCAACATCACTTGGGAGCTTATAAGGACAAGAGAACCTCAGAACAAATCACAGACCTAGGGAATCATACCTGTATTTTTAGCAAGATCTCCAGGTAATTTCTGTGCACATTGAAGTTTAAGAATCAGTGACCTGGAAAATAGATCATACAGTCCAACTTCCAGTTAAAATGAAGCCTTTCCTTAAAAATTCTGTGTAACTTGAAACAGTAAAAAAAGCAAGGTCTATGAAAAATAGAGGCCACTGGATGGAGAACCATTAATCGAGACATAACACACTTATTTAAATATAAATGTCATACTGTGGTTCACAAAAGAAGTGATACTTGGTGGTAAGAGAGTCTTAGTTACATGGGGGAGGTAGATACAAAGCCACAGAGAACATATAGGAAGGGAATGGGGGACGCTAAAGGCTTTATGACTCTGCCACTAGCTGGATGGTGGATGTCCTTCATGGGCACTGTGGAAGATGGTCTTCCCACTCTGGGGTGCGGTGGACTTTGGAACATTGACCAAGCTACTGGAACCCGCAACCCACCAAACTAAGAGACCAGCTACACCACTTTGTTGGTCTCTTATGCCAGCCAAGCCCCTTAGTTATTTTCAAACAAACATCCCACTTGGCCACTCTCCAAACCACCACTGTCTGAATTATTTCCAGGGAGGCCCTGGGGCCCCAGAAGGCAGAGACAGGAAACCCTGCTGGAAGAACGTTCATGTCATGAACAGCCTTGAAAGTTGGCTGACTGACCATGGCGAGCCCCTGAGGTTTTTGAGCAGAAAAAGGATATGACCCAAGTTGGGCACTAAAGATTTAATTTGAGATTATGCAATTGAGTAGAAAGTTATTCCAATAGTCCCGGCAAGTGTTACTGAAAGACTTTAACTAGGGACCTTGGTTTTCTAATTGCGATTGTAGTGAACACATGTAACTTTATTCTGATGGACGCTTATGGTCTGTAGAAGACATTCAGTAACACCAGGTTGAATGACCGAATGTGAGTGACTTAGGAACATCATTACACAGACCGATCTACACAGTAATGCAATCAAACCTTGAATTTTGTTGAGCTTTTATCACCCATATTAACTGGGCCAAAATACCATTTCTTGAATATTTGCACCTAGGATCATTTGTTGGCGGCTTTTGCACGTAACTAGGTTTTTATCTTCTTCCCTCACGCCCAGGCTGAGCACTGTCTGGCTGCAGGCAGGGGCACACAGTGTCCACCTTCCACCTTTGCACTGCTGTGGGATGTAGCAGTGGAGAAAGGTGAGGGCTGCCCCTTTGCTCAAGGCCAAGGCAATGGACAATTCTGGCCTTTTTTTTTTCATCCATAAACTGTCCATCAGGAAACGGGGAGAACGTTAGGGACTGCCTACCCTGAGTCCACTAGAGACCTGAATGAGCCTGCTGGACTTGGAGGTGGTCTGTCATTGTAAAGGATTCCCCAACAGGCACAGCGTTTCAGTTCTGCTGCCCTATGTGTGGACATTCACTTGGTTAGGCCAGGCTCCTTTTGGCCTCTTGTCCTCAGGTGAGGCTGCCAGGTGACCGGATTCTGGATAGGTAAGTAAGTTGTTCCTGCTTCTCATCAACACAATGCATCATAAAATAACATCTGGTTTTCTTTGCATGTGTCATAATTTCTCATATGAGCTTCAATTACCATATTTTGCCATGTATAATGCACACCCAGGTTTTTGGCCCAAACTGTCAGAAAAAAAATCTTTCATTTTAATTTTTTAATCCAATTATTTATTTCTATTTAAAAACAAAACTGATTATCATATTTGAGTATTATTTTGCATATGGATATCATTATTGCTTTCTAGAGTTACACTTTTAACTCATAAGCACAAATAAAAGAATTAAAAACATTTATATAGTTACAGAATTAGTACTACCCATGTATAATACACATTCTTATTTTTCCCTCAAAAATTTGCACAATAAAGTGCACACTATACATGGCAAAATATGATTAGGTCCTACTTTCCTATACTTCACTCAGCTAATCTCAGATGTCATTTGGATCACCATGGATTTTAAAAATACATTGTACAGATTCCTTCTCAGGATTCTGATTAAACTCATAAACCCCATCTGGTGTTACAAAAGCTGTTTCAAGCCTGGATTCCTTCTCTGAGGTTATTTGCCAACAATCTATCCATAAATTAATAGTTGTGGTATGTTTATTAGTTCCCAGGACATCTAATAGTATACTGATTCTGGGCAGAAGCTTAGCATCTGGTTTGGCTAAAGAGTTTAATTTTCTACAAACCACACAATCTAATCATATCATCTGGTATTGAACAAACACCAATTCAATGGTCTTTAAATGCTGATGTGTGCATCATGGCTGAGTCATACAGAGTTTTCACCAGTCTGCAATGAGATGTTTATAAAAGTCAGAGAGAGAGAAAGAGAGAGGAGGAGGAGAAGAAGAAAAAGATCAATATAGTGTTTTTTTTTAAAAGGGTAATTCTCACTTCTGGCCAAGAGGGAGGTGTAGGTAGATACACTTTGCCTCTTTGCACAACCAAAAGAAGGACAACAACAAATTTAAAAACAAAAAATAACCAGAAGGGCCAGAAAACTGAACTGTATGGAAGTCCGACAACCAAGGGGTTAAAGAAGAAACATTTATCCAGACTGGTAGGAGGAGCAGAGACAGGCAGCAGGGACAGAGAGGACTCGCAACAAGGCAGCAGCTGGAGGACCGGGACTGGAGGACTGGGGCAGGCAAGATGGCAGCTGGCAGAGTAGGCGGTCCCACATTTGTGTGCAGATAAACCGGAAGGAACAACTGGGTAGCGAAACAGACCAAACAACCCAGGTTTCCAGTGTGGGGAAATAAAGCCTCAAAACCTCTGACTGAAAAAACCTGTGGGGGTTGAGGTGGCAGGAGAAACTCCCAGCCTCACAGGAGAGTTCACTGGAGAGACCCACAGGGACCTAGAACATACACAAACCCACCCACCCGGGAATCAGCACCAGAAGGGCCCAATTTGCTTGTGGGTAGTTGAGGAAGTGACTGGAAGCCAGCCAAGAGCTAAGTAAGTGGCATTGTTCCCTCTCAGCCCACCACATACAGTGCCACAATGCAGCTACGTGGGTTGCCCCACCTGGTGAATACCTAAGGCTCCGCCTCTTACTACATAATAGGCTGAGACAAAGAAATATGACGCAAATGAAAGAACAGATCATAGGTCCAGAAAAAATATAACTAAGTGATGAAAAGATAGCCAACCTATCAGATGCACAATTCAAAACACTGGTAATCAGGATGCTCACAGAATTGGTTGAGTATGGTCACAAAATAGAGGGAAAAATGAAGGCAATGAAAAGAAAAATAAAGGCAAATGTACCAACAGTGAAGGGAAGGAAACTAGGATTCAAATCAACAGTTTGGACCAGAAGGAAGAAATAAACATTCAACTGGAACAGAATGAAGAAACAAGAATTCAAGAAAATAAGGAGACATTTAGGAACCTCCAGGATAACTTTAAATGTTCCAATATCCAAATCATAGGGGTGCCAGAAGGAGAAGAGGAAGAGCAAGAAATTGAAAACTTATTTGAAAACATAATGAAGGACGACTTCCCTAAACTGGCAAAGGAATTAGACTTCCAGAAAGTCCAGGAAGCTCAGAGAGTCCCAAAGAAGTTGGACCCAAAGAAGCACACGCCAAGGCACATCATCAAGTTACCCAAGATTAAAGATTAGAAGAGATCTTAAAAGCAGAAAGAGAAAAGGAGACAGTTACCTACAACAGAGTGTCCACATGTTTATCAGCTGATATCTCAAAGGAAACCTTGCAGGCAGGAAGGGGCTGGAAAGAAGTATTCCAAGTCATGAAAGGCAAGGACTTATATTGAAGATTACTCTATCCAGCAAAGCTATCATTAAAATAGAATGGAAGGGCAGATTAAGTGCTTCTCAGATAAGGTCAAGTTAAAGGAGGTCATCATCACCAACCCCTTATTATCTGAAATGTTAAAGGGACTTATCTAAGAAAAAGAAGATAAAAAATATGAACAGTAAAATGACAACAAACTCATAACTATCAACAACCAAACCTTAAAAAAACAAAAACAAAAACAAAGTAAGGAAACAACTAGAACCGAAACAGATCACATGGAGGGTTACCAGTGGGGAGGGGGAGGGGGAAGGGGAAGGGGGAGAATGGGGAAAAAGGTACAGGAAATAAAAAGCATAAATGGTAGGTACAAAATAGACAGGTGGAGGTTAAGAATAATATGGGAAATGGGGAAGCCAAAGAACTTATATGTATGACCCATGGACATGATCTAAGGGGGGGATGATGGTGGGAGGGGGGTACAGGGTGGAGAGGAATAAAGGGGAGAAAATATGGGACAACTGTAATAGCATAATCAATAAAATATATTTAAAAAATAAAATATAAAAGGGTAATTCTATTCAATTTAAAGGCTGTCCATTTTTCTGAGTTGATGCTCTTCTTTTTTATGTGCCTTTAACATATTTTTAAATAAATGTATTTGACAAAATAAAAGTGGACAATTGTACCATGGTACATCACATTTTAGAGAACATTTTACTGATCTATGAAATCCAAAGGAATAGGCTATCCTGGACTAATGGAGTATCTGGTGAGTTTTAAAAGATGGGACAAGTCTAGATGTGAAACCTCCTCCATCCCTTTCTGGTATGAACATCCACCACTGTTTGTGATCAGGGCCAACCAGGGATAAAAAGACGGGCTTCACAGACAATAGAAGCCTCTCAGTCCAGCACTGACTTAGCAAGAAGGGAATATGAAACATCTGACTCCCCACCCACTCCTCTGAATTTCCAGGTCTTTATATTTCTAAATAATTTTTCAAAAAAAATTTATTACTGACTTTCACTCACTGGGCATCATTGATCTTCAGCTTCAAAGGTAAAAATAAGATGGCACCCTCTTGCCCCAGGCCACGCCAGCCTCGGGCACTCAGAGCATGCGTTCCACTGGTCTCAGGGCTGCCAGCCTGTGGCCACCTGTGGCCTTTCAAGGCTACCCCAGGAACCTTTCTGATTCTCTGACCCCTCCACCCTCTGCTGACTGAAAGAACTGGGAGTGAACAAGGCAGTTTAAGAGGAGGCAACAATGATTTGAGAGTCTCTCCACTGAGGACCGGTGTTTGCTGAGTTCTATGCAAAGCCCTGTCATGCTCACTCTTGATTAAAGCCTCAACAGTGACCGAAGTGGAGAGCATATATTCTGCATCACTCCCACCTTCTATTCCTACCTACCTGGGACAGGCCCTGCCCCTCACCTTTAGGGGTCTTTGCCCCTCCTCACTGACCTGTTTTATTTCATCATGGTTAATTCTTATGTCTCAGTGCCTGCCCAGCAGTTCTAAAACCTTATTCACTGTCCTAAAAGGCTTCAAAGCCTTCATGCAAACAGGACTTCCATGGCCCACCTTGACAGCCCATGGGTCCTAAACCTACGGTTGGCAACCTCATCCCCAACCCACCCATGAGCTTCAGCACCACATGGCTGAGTCTGACTTCAAGTCTGGTCTGGGAGGAAGCCAGAGGCTAGAATGCCAACCAAGTGCTAAGTGAATACTGCTTTGTAGCTTTTCTCATCCAGCAGTAAATCATAGACATCTTTCCATGTCAATAATCACGCATCAAGCTATGTGTGTATGTACTTTTAAAGGCTGAAAAGTATTCTTTTGTATGGTTTTATCATAATTTAACCTATCCTCTATTGATGAACATTCAGGTTATCCTTTTACAGGTATATTTTTCCATTTGTACTTCTATTCACAGAAGCAGTTTTGCAGGGGCAAAGAATACACACATAAACTCCGAGCTTGCAAAGCGGTGCACCTGTGGATCACAATGTTCCTCTCACCAGCAGGGCACCTCCACTCTTTCAGCCAGCTGTCTGCCAATCATTGTGCAAACTTTAATTTCTCTAATTAAAGGGTTTGTATATCATATGTTTAATAGCTTTGCCCTTCTCTATCTGTACACTTTCTTTTTCCTAAAAAATATTTTTAGAGAGAGGGGAAGGGAGAAAGAGAAATATCAATGTGCCAGAGAAACACTGATTGGTTGCCTCTCCTGTGTCCCCAACCAGTGACCTGGCCCATAACTCAGGAATGTGCTCTGACTGGGAATCGAACCAGAGGCCCTTTGCAGGATGACACCCAACCCACTGAGCCATACCAGTCAGGGCTTTGTACATTTCCATTTAATATTCTTTGCCCATATTCCATTTTGGGGGACTTAATAAATCTAAAAGAAGAAAAGCTCTTTAAATATGAATACCAGCCCTTTCTCTATGCAAACATTTATATTCATCATTTAACATTTATGTTCCAGGCACTATATTACATGTACATTATCAGAATTGATCTTCAGTACAAACTTGCAAGGGAGACCTTATTTTTCTCTATTTTATTCATGAGATTGATGGCCAGGAAGGTTAGTGGAAAAGCTGACATCCCCAAGTTTGTTTTCAAGCCTGTATTCTTTCCACTACACCATTCAAAATCCTCTAAATAAAAATTTGAGGGATGTTTCCTGATCATAATAGATGACATGGAAACTAGAAAAATAAACAGAGGTGAAGAGAGTAACATCTTTCTTTCCGTGTGGTCAAAACACTTCACTTGTTAGCAGAGGCAGGCCATTCATGGCTTTCATCAAAGGTTTCAATCCCAAGCCTCTGATTTCTTGTGCTATATTCCTTCACAATTGCATTCCATGGTTAGGTTCTAAGGGGTTGATTCCAGAGCCATGAAATGCTGGGCTGTGTAAGTATTTAACTTAATTGGTCTGTGGTGCATCTGGGTATAATATTTTGACAGCTTCTCAAGTGATTATTTGCAGCCATGGTTGACATCTACTGTTTTGGGTCACTTCCACAACCCACAAATGCCCTCTGATGCCCACATTTTATAGCTGAGAAAAGCGGGGCCCAGAAAGGCAATGTGGCCTGCCCCAGGTCACACAGCTGAGTGGCAAACAGACTGCAGTGCAGGTCTGATGGCCTCCAGGCCACTCTACCAAACTGCCTGTTTACAGGGAGGGCCAAGGCTGTTCTAACTCAGCTAACAGCATACTGCAGGGGTGCAGATGTGGCTGAGAACTTAAAACTGCTCTCAGGTTAGCAACCTGAGCTGTTTGTGTCAATACGCCCTACTCTGCATCCTTTGCTCAAAGGCTACGCTGAGAGCTACAGCACTTCCCGAGGCTGTGAGCTAGTTTCCTCCCCCCATTATCAGGACTTCCCCTGCACAATTCAAGTCACATCTTTCCCACCAGCATCATCTCCTCGCCTGCCATTTATTACAGGTACTGAGCGCACTGGGCTCTCCTCCTTCCTGGTCCTGGCCAGGGTGAGGCTCATTTGTGTTGGTAACCACATAATCAACACCAGCCTTCTCCACAAGACTCTCCACTCCATGAGACCAGGGGCCATCTGGTCTTTGCTCACCATTGTTTTCCTAACACTTGACACAGCACCCAGCATAAAAACAAACAGGCCTCTGGGCGGTACACCCTCCCCTTGGAGTTTGGTCCAGAAGCCTCTCCAAACTCCTCTTCCTACTCCAGTTTACAGACCAGAAAACCAACGGAGGCCCAGAGACCTCCCCAAAGTCACAGCATGAATTTGTGGCACAGCTTATTTAATTCATTCAAGAGTGAGTTGGCTTTCGAGGGAACCACAGTTTGTTTCTGATTCATATTTAGCTTACAGAGAAGCTACCCTCTCCATCTTTGGCACGTACATGCTACTCCTGAATCACATCTCTAGTTAACATGCATCACATGACAGCAAAACTTAGTAAGTGCTCTTCAAAGTCAATGATGATCATGGGCAGCACTTGAGTTTTCTTGGTGCCACCTGCTTCATATTCAGATTACGCTGATTTTCCTCCAAATTAAAGTGAGACGTCTGAATTACAGAAAGTTTAATAATGGGTGCTTTAATACTCATCGATACATAAAGTAGTAATAAACTGGAATCAAACCAAGGGCTGACTTGCAGGACTTCAGTGTGTTTGAATGGGCAAAAGTTATTTCTAATCAGCATTATTTTTTCTGTGTAAATACATGTTCCCTCCACCCCTGCCTTCACTCACCCTTCCCTCCAGCCACCAGTCAGGAACTGCCCATCCCTTCTCACTCACACTTTTGGAGAGAGCTGGTCACCTCTACAGGGTCTGCATCTACTATTAAGCAGATGTGGCTGCAAGGATAGCATATGACAGTAATGAGCTCCTAATTGTCAGATCCAAACCCTCTTTTCAGTCTTAGTGACTGGGTCCTTCAGCTGCATTCTACACTGCCCACACTTCCTTCTTCTTGGAACACCCCCTGCTCCAGCCATGGCACCAAATTCTCATATTGCCCCGTGTGCTTTCCCTCTCACGTGCCACGTGTCACCCACCGCCTATGTCCCACACTGTAAAGCTGAGGGCCATCCCTCTCTCTCACTAGAAGCTGGCACTGTGGGGGAATGTGAGTACACAATACCCCAAAGCAATACTGTGTGACAGCGCTGAGCTAAACACTTTATGCAAGTTAACTCATTTAATCCTCACAACTCCCTGAAATAAAAATACTGCCATCTTCCTTTTATAGTTGAGGAAATGGATCAAAACATAAGCTCTGTGAGGACAAGGACTGTGTTGTCCTTTACATCACAATTCCACCAGGACCAAAGACACGGGCTGGCTCTCTGGTGCAAGGTCCAAACTCGAGTCAGTCTGACTTCAAAGTTCAATCTGCAATCACTGGACATTTAAATATTGCAGAACCAGTCCATGACTGTTTTCTCTGAGTCCTCCAGGCACTCCTTTCCCTCTGGCACCTCTCCTGTACCAGAGACCCCCACCCCCACCCCGCCAGGCTTTCTCCATCCTTAGCTTGCTCATCTTCTCCCTAAACAAGTTCGCTCTCCTGGCTTTGCCTCCTGCCTGCTGGCAAGGCCCACATCTCTCTGGAATTGCCAACTGCCTGTCAGACACCAGCTGTCAATCCCCTAGTCCTATATTCTGCATGTCAATAAAGTCATTTTCTCACTAGACCTAAACCTCTTCCTTCTCCTGAATTCTTTTTATCAGATGGTGGCCCCATTATTCACCCTACCACCCAACATGAGAATTGTACAGATCAGCCTTGACCCTGCCTCTTCCCTCAACAGTACAGAATAAGGTTTAAGCACACTGGCTCTAAAGAAAACAATTCCATTCACAAAGCAAGAAAAATAAAATCTCAGAAATAATTTTAACAAAAGAAGCACAAGACGTATGTAAAACTACAAACATTGCTGAGAGAAATTAAAGATCACAAAAAGTGGAGAGGCATTCTATGTTTATGGACTGGAGGGCTCATATTTTTAGGATGGCAATTATTCCAAAATTGACCTACAGATTCAAAACAATACTTATCAAAATCCCAGCAGGTTTTGTTTTTTCAGACACTGACAAGCTGATCCTAAAATTTACATAGAAATGCAAAGGACCCAGAACAGCCGAAACAATTTAGGGGAAAAAAAGTTGGAGGATGTGCACTTCCTGACTTCACATCTTAAACCAAATACACACACATACATACACAAATCAACTGATTTCTGACACAGGTACCAAGGCAATTAATTGGGGAAAGCGTAGTCTTTTTAACACATGGTGCTGAGACTACTGGATATCCACTTGCATTTAGACCCTTACCTCACATCATGTACAGAAATTAATTCAAAATAGCTTATAGACTGAAATGTAAGAGCTAAAAGTATAAATCATCCACAATAAAACAGGACAAAATCTCTGTAACCTTGGGATAGGTGGAAAAACAATGCTATAAGCATGATTCATAAAGAAAAAACTGATAAATTGGACTCCATTAAAATTAAAAACATTTGTACCTCAAAAGACACCAATAAGAAATTGAAAATACAAGTCACAGACTTGCAGAAAATATTTGCAAATCATATGTCTTGTAAATGACTTGTATCCAGAACACAGTAAGAACTCTTACTGTGAAATAATAATAAAACAACCCAATTTTAAGTGAAAAAAAAGACTTGAATAGACATTTCTTTGGCCCATGGGCACAAGAAAGGACGGTAGAGATCATTAGTTATTAGAGAAATACAAATTAAAGCCACAATGAGATATCACTTCATACTCACTAGAATGGCTATAATAAAAAAGTACAAAATAACAAGTATTGATGAGGACACGAAGAAATCCAAACCCTCATACATTACTTTCTGGTGGGAGTGTAAAATGGCAGACACTTTGGAAAACAGTCTGGAAGTTTCTCAGAAGGTTAAACGTAAACTTACCGTAAAAGCCAGCCATGGCACTCCTATATACCCATAAGAAATGAAAACACGCACACACACAGACTCGTACACAAACGGCCATATCAGCATATGAAAGCAATCCAAAGGTCTATCAGCTGGTGAGTGAATAAACAAACTGTAATATTGCCATACGATGAAATACGATTCAGCAAAAGTACCAATACATGCTACAACATGGACAAGCCTCAAAAACATTATGCTCAGTGCAAAAATAAGATGCAAAAATAAACCACGTATTGTCTGATTCTAGTTTTATGAAAGGTCCAGAAAAGGCATCTCCCTCTTTCTCTCTCCCTTCCCTCTCTCTAAAAATAAATACATAAATAAATCTTAAAAAACAAACAAATAAAAATAAGCCATGTATTGTCTAATTCCAGTTTTATGAAAGGTCCAGAAAAGGCAAATCAGGAAGATAAAATGGGCTGGTGGCTGCCTGAGGCTGGAGGCAAGAAGGCAGATGGAGTGCAAAGGTGCACAAGAGGTCATTGTGAGGTGAAGGAAATGTTCTACAATTGGTTTGTTGCACAAGTCTGTAAATTTACTAAAAAATTATTAAGTGTACACTTAAATGGGTGAAATATTATGGCAGGTACATTACACCTCCTTGAAAGTTTTTTTGGGGGTGCAGGAAAGGCTCCAGATTCAGACCACTTGGATTCAAGTCCTGGCCATTACCGACTGCTCTGTCACTGAGTTACTTCAACTGATCTGTGCCTGAGTTTTCTCTTCTATTAACTGGGAATTATAGTAGTGTATATGTCAGAGTTATTCCGAGAATTAAGTAAGTTAATATGGGTAAAATGCTTAAGCACGGGCCAAACGCGTAGTAAGTATTCAGTAACTGTAGCTACTTATGATTATTATGATGACATTCAAGCAATTATCAGCCACCATTTAGAACACTCGCCTCACTCTTCTTTATTTCCCCTCGGCCTGTTCCCTCACACTAGCCTCCATGGCTTCTAGGGACCACACAGGTAACGCGAACGCAACCACGGAAAAACCCACCTATAGGACCAAGGTCAATGGCATCCAAGGCCTTCCAAAATCTGGTCTCTCCATGGAACCCCACACCCACACACCAAAGTGGCACACTGCCCCCCACAGACCACACAGTTGCTCACACCTTCCCCGTGGAGGAATGCCCCTTTCCCTCCGTTTTCTGTCCGCTCTATGAATCCTGAGGCTCAGCTGAGGCAACTCCCCCACAAGCTTTCTCAGCCGTCTTAGCGGTGGCCTTCTGTGCCTGCAGTAACCATCTGTGCAGGTCTCCGACACGACACGGAATGCAGACCACAGAGATGGTAACATTTGTCTCTGATACTGAAACACCAGTCTAGCACAGTTCCCAGGACAACCGGGCCACGGGAAGTGCTTCACAAAATGCTGACCAGTCAAGAGGGTAACCAGTCTAAGCACTTCCTCACCTCCTCCCATGGGGAAAATGCACGCAGGCTTCCAAACAGCGCAGGCCTGTCTTCAGCATGTCACTTGAGGAAATGACAGAGGTTGTCTAGGGAAATGGAAATTCTAACAAGGCTCTAGCTGTTTTGTACAACTGTTGTAAGCAGTAATGAGACAGTACAGGGTTATGACTCTTTCCATTTGAAGCGATTTATACTTTCCACAACTGTCAGTAGTTCATCAAAATTTACAGAGATTGCTGGTAATATTAATCTTTCCAGTGGAATTTTTCCTAACTTACCTAAAATTAGAATCTCTAAACTCAAACTGATCTGTGAAGAATTTTTGAGACAGCTCATAGTGGGAATATAAGACAATCAACTTTAGAAGGATTTAAAAAAAAAAAAAAGCTTTATTGACAGAATGGGGGGAAAATACAATTACCTGATACCTGGAATCTACCCTGGCCATTCTGATTTAAGGGGCCTAGGGTAGAAACAAACAAAAAAATTTGTTTTTGAAGTTCCCCATGTAATTCTAAAGAGCAGCAGGGGTCAAGATTCATTACCATGAAATCTAAAATTTGTTCCTTTATCACTGTTCTTATCTATAAAATGGTGACACTTATCTTTAGATTTATCATTAACTGAAAATCTTTCTGAGAGTAAAAATCATAGATTCTAAATGGAATCCTTCTACCTAAATGCAATATTTTGTGTCATTGTAAAAGTAAAGTTTGACTTACTAAAATCACCTTGTCAATAAGCATTAATATCTGTATTAGAAATGGATATTTACAATCCATTAAAGGTCAATTAAAACAAACCATAAGAACAGATCTCAAAATCCTAACCCACGATCAACTGCATAGTAAAAATAAAGTATGAGTCCAGAAGACAATTGAGAGTACAAATATTTCCAGAAGATTAAGCTCAGGTCCTCGGTGCATAAAGCCCTGTTTATGGACATGGCATGTTTTTCTCTAACATGAAAAGAGATCTCAGGGCGGTATTGATGAGGTACTATTTTTATGCCTGAATTATAATGGGCCCCGAAAGAGAGGTATGAGGTAACTACAGGTATGAAAACCAATTTTAAAGTTACACTGAATGTAATATATATTTACTATTAGAATCTTCTTAAAATAAAAAAAGTTAAAACAATCATATCACATTCTGTAAACGTCCATTTTTCTTCTCCAGAAATGTCAAATCTCTTTTAGGTTTTTTTTTAACACTTTATTTTTGATGCTGAAGGGGATCAGGACATACCACCCCAAAATGTGCCACTTTGGCATAAGAAAGCATTTGAGCTGAAGGCATTTGAGTTCCTGAAATCCCTTACCTACCCCAAAAAGCAGAACCTCCCCAAAGAACTTAATAGTTATACATTCCCTTCCCAGGCAACTCTAATTTCTTCTGACACCACACCCAGACTTGTCACAAACTATCCTATCTCCCCCATCTATTTTTCCAAAAGGCCTATCCACTTCCCAAAAAGTCACTTCCTTTTCCATATGTGCCTTTCTCCCTAACCCTTCTTCATTAAGTTGGGTATCTAGACCCTACATTTGCCCAGCCTATTGCTGGGTCCTCCCATTTGAATGCATAATACACGTTAATAAACTTGTTTGTTTTTCTCTTGTTCATCTGCATTTTGTCAGTCCAATTTACAGGGTCTCCACTGGAGAATCTAGATGGGTAGACAAAAAAACATTTTCCTCCCCTACAATACTTTGATATCTGACTTTACATGTATTTCCTTGCTCTAAAAAGCTATGATTTTTTTTAAAAACCTACAAAAAACATAAGCTCCTGAAAGAGTAAAATTTTAAAAACCATTTGAGACTCTGGGTCTAGTTTAACTTTTCAAACTCAATGTTAAAAAAATAAAAACTATACCAAAGTGCTTACTATTTTAGGCAAAACCGCTATGAAGACTTAATAAAATATTTACAAGTACATGCAATTACAGAGTAAAACCAGTCTCCACCCATAAAAATTCTTACCAATTGTTTTTCATAAACATATTTTAACCCACTCTGCCAATATTATTTCATCTCTTATCATCTTTTCATTATTTATCTTTATTAAAAATAAATTTGAAAGTGTGAAATTGAATGGTGGCAAAATAACTTCAAATTAAAATTTCCTACTTGGAAAAGTAACATAGAGATCTACACTTTGGAAAGGGGAAGACCGGAAATAATACCTTCCTGCTGTTAATAATGGCAGATTAAATAATATAAAGGGCAGGTGCTGTAGTTCTAAACATAGGACTACTGGAAATTGATAAAGCATGTAACATAGAACTTGATTAAGTTCTATGTAACATAACTTGATATAACTATGTATCAGTTTATATAGAAAGTCATGTCGGCAAACACTGA
>VMDR010012652.1:0-26208 GCA_007922815.1 Macrotus californicus | reverse complement strand
AAAGGATGACAGTGATGATGATGTTGATGACAAAAACTATGGTGGAAGAGGAAGAGGAAGGGGAAAGACAAAACACAACAGAAGAGAGAAAGAAAATGATAATGTTGGTAAAAAATAAACTCAACTTATTGAGTTTATACTATGTTTCAGGCACTATAATTTATGGTTTCCATAGATTGAATAATTTAATCCTTACAAGAGCCCTTTGAGAAAGGAGCTTTAATATCCCTATATTAGAGATGAGGAATCTATACCTTATCTTAAGCTAAATTATGTAGAAAATGACATCTATGACCAAAATTCAGATCTGTGTGCCTCCAAAACCTTAGTTCTTGACTTATGTATCTCTCTCCTTCCACATTTAATTGGGTTCCTATAACCAATCCCACCATGGGAGAGGGGCAGCTTCCCTCATACCAACAAACAATTCTAGAAGGCCAGTAGGGTGTCTAAGAATTCTACTCAATTTAGACACTATCTACCCTGAGATACCATCAGATCCCTCAGGTTAAACCCTCAGTCCTATGAGACTGCCCCCAACACAGACATGCACATAACACTTTAGGTGCCAGATGTCAGTCCAGGTTACCTGTGCTTCTGATTAATTGGCTATAAAACAAAGGTTCCCACAACCCCTCTCTTGGGTTTGATTACTTTGCTATAATGGCTCACATAGTAAGTAACATGATCACTGGTAAGTAGCATGATCACTGGTTTATTATAAAAGGATATAACATAGGAACAGCCAAACAGAAGAGATGCATAGGAAGATATACAAGGTCCAGCACAAATAACGCCCTTTTCATTACATCATAAGCATGCAATTCTGTAACATAACAATATTACACTCAAGTACTCTGGATGACGTTTTAGGTAAAATGTTCAAATTGAAACTATAAATTATTATACCCATATTATTACCCTCCCAACCACACTCACACAGGCCTTACTTCTGCTGGACCCTGTATGTTGGAAAGGGCCCAAATCTTCCATGCCCTCTCCAGGTGGGTCACTTTCCCCACATCTCCATATGTTCAGCAACCTCAAAGCTCTCCAAACCCTGTCCTCTTGGGTTTTTATGGGGTCTTCAATACATAGTCATGATCGATCAAATCATTGGCTGTTGATTCAACCTCAAACCCTTCTTCTGTCCCCAGAGATGGGAATGGGATGGGAGTGGGACTGCAAGTTATCCTTGGGTGCTTTTCAAAAGCACCTAAAATAACAAGATACAGTGTTCAATACTTAGGAAATTCCTAGAGTTCTGGGAGCTAGCATCCAGAAATTATGGAGGAAGGCCAAATATATATGAAAATTACTTGTATTTAAGTCATCTGAATGACAATACATGTGTTTCTTATAACTCACAATATTGCACACATCTAAATGTATCCCTGAAGATCTATCTACTTCCTGTTTAAATGTGACGTGCATAGATTTTTACCTGCAGGAGTCTTGCACTTCACCTTCTTAAACACATTTTAAATACGCCCAGTTTCATATTTTGCCATTTTCACATATTGCTCTGGATTCCAAAATCATCCTTGTCTCATTCTCATTTAGTCTCCAGACCATAATCAGCTGTCAGAAGAAGTCAATTGGAGAGACAGATTTCCACTGAAGTGTTCACAATGAAACCTGTTTAATTGCTGTTAATTCTCTATTCAGTTATAAGCTCTTGTAAGTTTGGATTCTGTAACTTCCAGCTTGTTGGCATAGGAAAGGTGCCAACCTAGTGGCATGAAACATAATTTGGTTGCTTTGTAATAAAAAGAATATTGATTGCTCAGAACGAGAAATAGTTGTAGCTTCCCTACTCTCAGGTCTCCCAGATCTTGCCTCGTACCTGGTAAAATGAGGGAGTTCATCAGCAGTGATAGCAGTGGTGATAGCAGTGATAGAAGAATAGTAGTAGTAGTAATATTAATTGGCTTCTTAGATGCCAGGAAGTGTGCTAAGCATGTTACACCACAATTTAATTACCCCTCACAACAATTCTCTCAAAAAGTAATATACTAACACTATTTTGCAGATAGGAACATAGGAGCCAATGACTTGCCCTAGGTCACATTGCTATTAAATCACTAGATCTGCTCACATGTTAAATTTTGTCAAATTATGAAGTGTTTTCTTAACCACAATGCAAAATGGTCTCAGAAGTCTATGCATATAGAACATCAGGTCTAATCTGAAGAATGAACAACTTGTCCCATTTTATAAATGGGAGAATTCAGACCCAACAAGGATGAGTGTTTTCACCACTAACCAGCGCCATCTTTGTTTTATGCTATCCTGTAACATACCCACAGTATATATCAAAATGTCTATCCTTTGATCAAGGCCCCCATCATAAACTGGTTTCCCCACAGGCACACCCAAATCACTGAACAAATCAGTTAAACATTGTGCTGGCAAATATTTAACAACTGGCTCTCTGGTTTGGAGGAAGGGTGGAGTGAACCCTGATTTCTCATGTCTGACAATTTCCATGTTGAAAATAATCCCGCCACAGATGATTTCAAGCAATTGATGTGACACCGTCTGAACAAAGAGTTGCAAAGAGGTGCTAACAATAGCTTTGTACAAGTTGGTATAAGCAACATGTGCTGCTCCTTTCTTCCATATACCCATATTCTTAGAATATAAGAATCTTCTTGCCTTGGCTGGTGTGGCTCAGTGGATTGAGTGCCGGCCTGCAAACCAAAGACTTGGTGGCTCGATTCCAGGTCAGGGCACAGGCCTGGGTTGCAGGCCAGGTCCTCAGTAGGAGGCACGTGAAGAGCAACCACACACTGATGTTTCTCTCCCTCTCTTTCTCCTTCCCTTCCCCTCTCTCTAAAAACAAATAAATAAAATCTTTAAAAAAAAAGAATCTTCTAATGTAAGTTAGACCTAAAAAATACCCCAAGCCCACATTGAAATGACATCCCTGTGAAATATCCTTTATAAAAAGCACTTGTACCCTATGTTTCCAGTATCCTACATGCTGTATTTTTTAATCTCAGTATGAAAACTTGTATTTACTTTTGTTATGAACTGAATATTTGTGTCCCATTAAAATTCATATATCAAAGCCCTAACTCCTAGTATGGCTGTTTTTGGAGACAGGATCTCCAGGAAAGTAACTAAAGTTTAATGAGTCATAAAGATGCAACCCTGAACCAATAGGATTAGTGTCCTTACAAGCAGGGACACCAGAGAGAGAACTCTTTCCCTCTATGTGTGTGCTCCAAAGACGGCAAATGAGAACATAGCCAGGAAAAGAGCCCTTGCCAGACACAGAATTTAGCAGCCTTTTGATCATGGACTTCTGTCTTCCAGAACTGTGAGAAGACATGCCTATTGTTAAGTCTCCCAGTCTGTGGTATTTTGTTATGGAAGCCCTAGCAGACAAATGCAACATCTGCCCATATCACTGTGTGATGTTAAACAAGCCTTTTGTTTCTTCTGAGACTCATGTCAGAGAAAGAAATGAACTAAAATATTTATAAGATGCTTTCTGATTTAATTCCCATGATCTTGTGTTTTTAGGGTTGCCACTTGTCTTTTCTAGTGATAGTCTTTTTAAGGAGCGTTGGGCATCCAAAACAAACACTCTAAGCCAGGGCTCCCTAACCTCCTTGAGTGTAATGTGCTTGAATCTTTCCGAAACCATCTCCCCATCCCCAGTCCATGGAATAATTGTCATCCATGAAAACAGTCCCTGGTGCCAAAAAGGTTGGGGACCACTGCTCTAAGCTCTCTTGAGTCCTAATAATGACACACCAGAGTAATCATATTTAATTTATGGTATATACTAAAACATGTATAATAGCAAAAATAAGTTCCTTGGGGGATCGTAACCCTTAGTTTCTGATAAGGAGACTGGAGTTGTGATTTCCCCTCATTGGTTATGGACCTGTATCAGAGCACATGCACTGGAATGACCTGGGGTCATTTATTAAGATGCAGATTCTGTGGTTAACTACAAGACTGTAAACCTAGGAAATTTACAAGGCCATTTTTCATTATTAGTGGGAAAAAGCTATAAAGTAGCAATAAGCATAAAATGGGGGAGTAGTAAGTAGAAGATGATAATGGAGGGCAAGTTAGGAGAGTGATGTTAGTTTGATCTCATAGCCAAGTAGTTCATGGTCTTGGACAAGCCACTTCCTTTCTCTGGGTCTCAATTTCCCCGTTTGTAAAATCAATGAGCTGGGTTAGATGGTCTTTAATCCACCATTTCCCCCTAAACACTTTCACTGCATAGTGATTAATAAATATAAGGATATTAGTCACTTCTTAAATGTCAAGGTGAAAAATAGTTTAACTAGGCATGGATCAGTGGAGATGTTTTTAGCACAACAAATAATAGCATATTGACAACCTTGTTCTCTATCTAATCTTAGATCTGGTCCAGGCTTAATATCCACTAACCTTTCTGTCCAAAAGAAATATTTGGTCTCATGCATTATCACTGCTCTGAGTCCCATAACAAGGTACCCTCTCATTTGCATGAGTGAAAAGTCAAGTGAGAAGTCAAGAGCAATGGTGACTTTCAATATGTAATCCAGCATCCCAAAGGATTCTTCTTATGATAAAAGCCATTTTAAAAGTTTTCTAAATGTTTTTGGTGTCATGTATATTTCTCAGTGGTTTCCAGAATGTTATGTGAAGTCTCTTTATTAGCAGGACCTAGTACAGTGACTGGCACATAGTAGATAGTTGGTGGGCTTTTACAAATGCAATGAATAATCTTTCTTGGTTGTTAATTTTACTACTCCAAAGAACTGTATAAAACCCGGAATCATACAAACAGACGTGGGTAGAACAGAACTATTCATTAGCATCTCTCAAGTTTGTTGCTGTAAAACTCAAATAAGGAGATAATGTTTTGCCAACTATAAAGCCCTAGGTAAATAAACTTATAATGTGGATATATATATTTTCCTCTGAGAATGTTCTCATTTTCTTCTTTAGCTCACTGTATTACCCTTGCTTGACAATGGTCAGAATTTAGTACCTAAAAATAGCTTGAAACATGATTGCAATGCAGAACAACTGAATATTAGAAGCTCATCACTTCCCAAAATGAAAATTAAACAAATTTTTATCAAGGTGCAAAGGTTTAGAACAGCTGAGCTCTAAAGATGTAAATCCAAGTGTGGAATCCATCCAAGCAATGCCAGGAGGGGAATCAAATCACCATAAGCACGGAGCATGAAGACTTCACCTCCAGTGGCCTTTTCTTTCAGGGCTGACAGGCTATACTCACTTGAGTGTATGTGTGCATGTGGGTGTGCTCACACGTGTGTATGTGTGTTTGAATTTTCCAACTCCGTACATTGTTTCTCTAGGTCATTGAAATAAAGATGCTTTTTACAGAGAAAGGAAAGTCACTGCTGAGAAGTTCATTCAGAAGTAGGATTTCTGTCTTTATAATTACTTCCCAGGCATTGAAACCAGTTGGTTTTATAGAAGGCTTCTACTGATTATTTCTATAGATCAGTGAAAAATAGATTCTGACAATATTGAGGGAAGAGCATGTCTTGCATTTGTGTGGTGAGGTTTTTGATCAGAAAGGTCATCTTAGATCATTAATTTATACACTAAATTAATAAAATACTAGGGTAAGATATTTTCTTCAAATTTCTTCCCAAGGAGATAAGGACTCCTTAAGCTTTAGTAGGTCTTTGAATCTCTTTACTCCGACCCAGTGTTGTGACTATTGTGATTTCCACAAGGTTCATTTGCTTCCTTAAAAATGCCTGGAGCCTGTGGGATGAGATAAGGGGGAGCCAAGAGCCTTGCCAGTCCCAGTCTACGACTGGGTTAACTGAGGCAAGACCAAGTCTTTGCTGATTGTGCTTTGCTATCTGGAAATTGAGTAGCTCTGGTTAGGTTGGACATGACAGATATTGGTGTGAGGACTGACTATATCAAAATCACCTTTGATTCCCATTCCCATTTGGGAAAAATTACAATAAAAATAAATAAATATAAATTTTTAAAAAAGTCACAACTAAATACACTTTGCAGCATAAGATGCTCACAAGTGGCAGAAGTGGATACGTGTTTTGTTACTGAGCGACATGCCAAAAGCTGGTTTTTCACACACCAGGGAATGCTAGTAAGGGCAGCAAGTATTACACAATCCCTTCAAACACAAGAAAGAAATTTGAAAGCAAAAATAGGCTAAGGAGGACTAATTTTGCATTTCTAGATTTATTAATAAGATTGATTCATCTTTTAATTGCCAGTTCTTTTACTCTTTTGGGAAAATAATGGTGCATCTTATATTCATGGTGGACTAGATCTAATATGTATGGCTGGTGAATATTTGTGGGGATGGCATGTGAAAAGTGTTGTAAATGTGCAGAGAAAAGGTCGAAGCAGGTGGGATGGAGGAAAAACAAAAACACAAAATAAAAACATCACCTTTGAAGTTTTAAAATATGGAATGCACTAAAGGCAGTATGATATCCTGGACTGAATCTTGGAATATAAAAGGAACATCAATGGAAAAACTGGTATAGTCATAATCAATTTGATAGTTTAATTAACAGCAAATATACCTGTCTTAATTTCTTCGTTTTTTTCAAATGTACCAGGGTTATGTAAGATGTTACGATTAGGGGAAGCTGAGGTAAAGAATATACAGGAATTCCATAAACTTTCTATATAACTTTTTTTGTAAATATAAAATTATTTTAAAAATAAGTTAACCTAAGAAATATGGATGCCATGCTTCTAGATCAAAAGGGACATAAACTCTAAGAACCCATGTGTGAAAAAAATAATACATTTATGTAACTATAATGTGCAACCAGAGATAAAACATAAAGCTAGAGGCACCTTCTGACTATAAAAGGTGCTATTATTCTGCAAGCCACGCACAAGACGGTGTTCAGCTTGCCTATGCCAGTGAGTGTCAACATTGGCTTTGCTGTAATATCATCAGAGCAAAATTTTCAAACTGCAGAATTCACGGCTTGCTAAATGCATTAATCAGAATCCCAGGGGATGAGATCCTAGGTCTCTATATATATATGCATGTGTTTTTAAAGTATCTATAAGTAATTCTGATGTACGAATAGAATTGAAAATTGCTAAAGTACAAGTCAATTAAGGAATAAAAAGGAGGCTCAGGCCATCAACTTTTACAGTAATTGGCAATGTGCATGAATTTTAGTAAATCAGCACCTGCAAAAAGAAATTACATAGAGTGCTACACGTTAATATTTGCCAGATTTCACAAGTTGTCTAGGATTCTTCTGTGGAAGTATTCTCATCTAATATCCACACACATGGTTCAGAGGTTGGAATGCCAGCACCACTCACCTCCCTCATCACTCCCAACAATATTTCTATGCTTCGTTAAGGGGAGTGGTGGTAAGGAAGCTCCTGATCAGCTATGCTCCGGCCACCTTCTTCACTGACAAGTTTTGATGCTCACTCTTAGCTCCTGCCTCTTCAAGGTCACAACCAGACACCATGGATAAGTAATCACACTTGCTACAGGGAGGGATCAATCTTTTCATCTATAACCAAGGTAAATAAAAATAATAAGCCTCTATTGTCCTTACTTTCATATACTGACTTTACTCAAGTTTGTGAATGGAATTTGCATTACTTACATCTGCCTCTGTCCCTTCATGGGTGATGACGGCTTTGTGCCTGCTAAAGGCTAATGGTCCAGGCTCTCCTTTTTCATCACATGAAAAAAATCCCACCTATTCTCAAAATTTTGCTAAAATCCTACTTTGCCTAGAAAGCACTTTCTTCTATCATTCTTCTTCTACTTTTTCAAGGTCCAGTATGATAGCTGGTTCTATACAATTAAGCAATTAATTCCATTTTGACATATTATTCTTCTCTGTCTTTTCACACATGCCAGGAGGCAGCAGGACACACTGCAGAGAAGGGAGTCACTCTAATCACTCAGAACCAGGAAGAATGCAATCCCTACCTAAGCCTTAGGTTTTCCTCTGGACAATTAGGGATACTAACCTTTATTTTACAATGCTATTGCTTACATAGTGAAGCTTAGTAAAAGTACCGAGCATATTATGGGTAGACACTCAGTACTTGTCAATTTTCTCTTTATTTCTTTTCCCATTTATATTTCTGCACCCAGTACTTCATAAATGCTAAACTTATAATAGTACCTAATATCTGCAGAGAACTTTACAGTTCATAAACTCTAAAAGCAATCTGGTGAAATACGTTTCCAAATTTCATTTCATAAATGAAAGAGGTGATGAGATCCTAAAAGGTTAAGTGCTTTGTACAAACCACAACATTTATGGAACTGTCTGTTAACACAGCCTGGGCCTTGTTGCTCCAATGCCAGGACTCCTTCCATGATACCACATCAAATACTTTGTCAGTTAAGGAATTCATTGAGAACTGAAGGATCACCTTTTATGTGCCCTGCTCTCCTCTAAGAATAGAATAGAGTAATAAATGAGAGGAACTTAATCTGTGTCTTCTTGGAATTTAGAGATTAGAAACCGGGGCAATGACTAGCCAAGGTTGGAGCCAATAGACTCAGCTATGCTGTGGACAGAAAAACACAAAAAAAAACGGGGGTGGTGGGGATTCTATGGAAAATAACCTCGCAGGGTGACTGACCATAAATGCTTACATGGGCAGATCACGATGGGTAGTCACACCCCAGGCATATAACTTCTGTAGTGAAAAGAGGTACCTTTGTCTTAAGCAAGCCCTATGTATTGTTTCTGCACGTCTAGGTTAACACACCTTCAAAATAAGGGAAACTTCCTCAAAAGAGCACCTAATCTTGTAATGGCTGCAATCCAATCCCTACCTTACTTTCTCCTGCCTTCATATGATCTTCCTTAAGTTCCTTCCTTAATTCCAAATCTATAGAAGGAGCTACAAACTGCCATTCCAGGAAGCATTTTGCTCAGTCTATCAAGATCTGACTGCCAGGTTTATCCTCCATTTTGGCTCCAACAAATTTTTATGAAAATTCTCTCTAGGTGCGGACATTCTTAGATCGGTCATGTTGATGCTAAACTCTTTTCTGCCAAGTCCAGAACTGCGAAGCATTACCCGACTAGTGATGAGTGAACTGCAGCCAGCAGTATGGCTGACATGTGTGGCTCTTGTAATCAGTAATGCCCACTGACAGGACTGGTGGCAGGAACGGAATGAACGCACCACTATGTCCGTCAAACCTGCAACCTTGTCCTCATTAGCCCATTTCAGAAACTTCCAGAAGCTAAGCACTCTAACAGACTGCTGTAATTATTAGAAATGATAGTCATTAGCTGTATCCTCTTCACAAGAGAGGGATTCTTGGGTGTACAGTTAGAAAGACCTCTCACATAGTCTTACTATTCCCTTGGGACAAGTTCATCCTGACCTAGAAATGCCTGCATTTGTGGTTGGCGTCTTGTCATAAAATGTCTCTAAGAGACCCACAGTGATGAGTATCATCAACAGCCTGTCTCCAATACCATAGTATTAGATTACTGTGTGTGCGTTGTGTTGAAAAGACATTCAGATGGGGGTATGAATCTGCTGCACCTCAACCCTACGTGAGCCCCAAATTTGGGACATTTGTTCTCCCACTTAGGGCCATGGCTGATGCGGAGATGTAGAATTTTCCTTTCACCTCTGTGCTGGCCCAAGATTCATTACTGCTAACACGGAATCCTCTAGATACCTCTCTTCAGGTACCTGCCACTTCTCCTGTCCACCCATTTCCCCCAGCTTCCACCACTTATAGATGTATATGTTTTGGGGGGTGAAGTGTTTGTGGAAATATTCCCTACATTTAAAAAAAAACCCATCTTCATCCAAATTTTATCTCATCAATAATCTAGCTTTTTTTTTTCCTCTTCTCTGAATCAAGAGGTTTCCTCAGAGTACTTACTCTACCATCCTGTTGGAAGGAAGAGCCTACATGAGGACTGAGACAATCTAGTTTCCATATTGCTACTTAACATGCAATCTTGGGAAAATTACTTGCCCTTTTAGAGTCTCAGTAACTCCAAGAAGAAAATTATAGGTGTTAATTAGTGTCTCACATTTCTGAGATTTTCTTTTGACTAATAGTAAAATGGAAGATGTGATGGTGAAGAGGTAGTTTAGTAGTTATGGAAAGAAAATAAATTTTGATAATTTAGAAGCTGCCTCAGGGAGTAGGAGATGTCCTGTAGCTCGTTATCAACAACATTTTTGCGATGTTACTCTAATTAATTAAATGTCTTTAGCATGTTCTGTTGTGTGTGGTTTGACTGCTCTAAGCTCTCTTCTCAGTTTGAGCTCTTGTGTAGCAGCCTGTCTGTGAATTAACCCTACAAATACCATATCAAAAGGAAAATATACACAAACAAAAATGGCTAGAAATGATTCTAATAACACGCCAGGCTCAATTTTCATGTTTCACGATTCAAATTCTTAAATTGTTTGATTCCCAGTATTTTAGACTTCAAATGTATAGTTTTCTATACCTGTGCACATGCCTGTGACTGACTTTGTAAGGTGGCCCAGTTTGACCAAATAGTTCAAGATCTTGAGCCATTATGGTATGCTGGGTGGCTTTGGTCAAGTTTGCCACTAAGTTGTGGGTAAAAAAGGGCACTGTAATAAATCTAACTCAATGGAACCTCACAGAGGGCTCTGATCATAAGTTCCTAACTGGGCAGGTCATCGTGGGTAGTCACGCTTCAGGTTCATACCCTGGCAAGTGAAAGTTTTATCTTTGCCTTAAGCAAGTCCTATCCATTGTTCTTGTGCCTCTACATGAACACATCTTTCAAATGCCTTTTTTCCATACCTCTGAGAGAGTAACCATCCTCAAGAGAGCACATAATATTGTTAACTCTCCCATAATGCAACCCCTCACTTTCCTTTCTCCCACCTTCATGAGATCTTCCTCACATTCTCTCCCTCATTCCAAATGTGTATGAGAAATTGCAAAACTGTCCTTCTCTGGAGCATTTGTGATCTTGCTTCCTGGCATTGTCCTCAGTTTGGCTCAAATAAACTCAGATGAACTTTTATAAAAATTCTCTACAGGCTTGGACATTCCTAGGCTGACAAAGTACTTATTAAGTGATGATTGTGTACCTACCCATCTGAGGCAGAAAGAAAACCTAATCAAGGTTGGGGTTGGGGTATATTCCTAAAACCAATTATTACTGAGAGTGGATTAAGAATAATAGGGTGGGGACATCATAAGACTCTGAGTAGCAATAAAACCTGGTTTCCCAGCTGGGTTAGTGCCATCAAGAACAGAGCCCCTGGAGATCAGTGAGCGTACATTTTAATCAGCACACTTGGAAACATGGCACATGAATGCGCCCTGCACAGCAGGTGTACTCAGCACCATGCTGAGATGGAGCAAAGTAATCATTTTGTGTACCACTTGGCTCTTCCCATCGTCCTTTCCCCATAATGTCCATCATGGCCAGTAAAGCTCAGAGAACCAGGAATTATCTGTGAGGTACACAAGAATGGAACCTGTGCCAAGTGCATTAAGGAAATTACAGAGCGTGTCATCAGGTGGCATGTATGGTGCCATTCTGGTGGCCCAACCTGTACTAAAAATCCAATTGGGATTAATGTAGAATAACTAAGATAATTTGTTTTTCTAGCCCATTTTTCACTTTTGATTTATAAAGCTGCATCTACAATAGTCTTCTGGCACCTCACATGCAACATAAACAAAATTAAACTAATAATATTCTGTTCTATACCTGATGTTTTGCTCCTATATCCCTGGGTCTGTAAGTGACAGTCCCATCCACCTTGTTTCAACGCGAAAGTCCACCCTTTTCTTTACTATGTAAGCTTCAGGAAGAAGGGACTCCATCTGCTTTACTCATTACCTTTCTTAGGATCTAAGGAAATATTTGGGAAGTGAATGAACAACCAGGATACAAAATATATTTAATGGACTACAAATGCCTGCTCTGTGCAATTTGTAATTTCATTAAGAAAAGTAAGTAGAACCAGAAAAGATAAACATCTGGTTTTTATCTGATAGAAATTACTCAAATCGAAGAAGAAATAAGCCTCCTCTGACAACATATTAGTTTCCTATTGTTATTGTAACAAATTTCCACAAACTTCATCGTCTGAAATAACGTGTATTTATTATTTTGTAGTTCTAAAGGTTGGAAGCCTGAAAGGAGTTTCAGTCGGTTAAATGCAAACTGTTGGCAGGACCACATTCCTTCCCGGATGCTCCAGGAAAGAGTCAACTTTCTTGTGTTCCTGCTTCTAGAAGCTGCCCTCATCCTTTGGCTGTGGTCTCCTTCCTTCTTTGAAGCCTGCAGTGGCCCTTCACGTCATCCTCATGCAGCCATCTTTGTGGTGGTGACCCTTCTGACTCTTCCCCATTGAAGGACCCTGGTGATCACATTGGGTGCATCTGAGTAACGCAGGACAATCTCTTTGCTTCAGGGTCAGCTGATTGGGTAACTTTGATTTTAACTGTAATTGTCATTTCCCCCCAAAATGCAACATAGCACCTTCACACATTCTGAAGATTACAACAGGGTGGCAGGACCATTATTCCGACTAGCACAGCGGATTAGACTTAAAACCACAGATCTCAGACTGTCATATGAGAAGAAATTATCCTGGTTTTAGGAAAGTTTGATGACATCTGTGTCCTCCATAAGCCCTCTTCACACAATGGAATGTAGCAATAAAATCCATTCTTCATGGGTTACCTTAAATAACACCTCCCCCAGATTTCTTTCCATGACTGTCTTGGTGGGCACCTGTGTCTTCTTCCCTAAATTTACATTAAATTTTATTTCTTTATAACAAGTCACTTTAAACCTTGTGTAATGAACAGATATGCTTGCGTGATATGGTTTTTCCCTTTGAAAAAGCTTATTGAGGACAAAATTCATTTCTGAACCAGCTTTAATGTGCCACTTTCTCAATACCTGAGTGACTTTGGAAAGACACTCTACTTTCTGGGGTCTCAATTTTCCCACATATTTAGCAAATTTTCTCATAACACTCATTAAGCACAAGCACATTCCCGGCACAAGGGGGTTATTCAGTGAATGTTATTTCTCTTCCCCACGTATATGCAGGATAAACTTGCATATGTTTGTGTGAGGGGCTATTCGGGGACAAAGAGCTGGAACCTATATATTTTTCCTGGATGACTGTGAGCTCTGTGAATAGAGACTCTGTCTTCCCCACTCATTGCCATGTTCCTAGTCCCAAACTGCCTCTCAACAATAAATATTTGCTGAACTAATGAATAATTCTTAGTGAAATAGACAGGAATGTTTCTCTGTCTTCCGGTGTTGTGTTTCCTAACTATATATCTTGTCACAGATTTTTCTGGTTCACCTGGCTCAGTCCATGTTCCTAAACCATTCATCCCCAATACAAATGAAACCCCTGCAAAGTTAAAGATCTTTGCATAGCTAAAGTGTTAGAGCCTTAAAGACTGTTTTCCTCCTTCTACCATCACCCACCCTTCCCTGCAGACATCCACTTTTCTCCCTTTATGGGAATGCGAGGACAAAAAGGAAATATAATTCCTAAAATGAATAATTGATATTTCTTCAGAGCAACCTACCCTATTCTACTTGTTCTCTTAATTTACTCAGTTTATACCAACTGATGACAGAAGCCCATTGTTTTGCTGAAACATTAACTTCAGAAAGTCATTCCGCTCCCATCTGCAGCACTAAAATTAATGATTCCCTCTGCAACATCTGTTTAATTAACTATCGGCACCATAGAAAAGGCATCCAAATACCCTAGTGACTAAATCAGGCTCAAATTAGGGAAATATGATGTTAAATTGTATCAGGGAGAAGCCGAGTTTATCCTTCCGAGCACTAGTGTTCATTAGCTAGCAGCCAACACATGCATCTTCATAATGAAGTAGTGTCAGCAGTGCTTGGCTCTTAAGTTCTCATTTAGGGGCTACACAGGTCCCTCTAGTCATAGTCACTGAGAAGAGTTGGGAAGAGGGACTTAGAAAGCCCAGAGGTAGCATATTACTCCATCATCTTTGTTGCTGGAGAGAGGGGGCTTCAACTGGGCATGTGCCTTGTGAGGGATTCTGGGAAACACTAGCAGTGGGGAGAAAGTGCCATTTGTGAGTTAGTTCTATTAGTAGTGCTCCATCTTCCCTGAATCATTTTAGTTATATTTACTTTTTTTTTTTTGCCTTGATCTACATAAGCAGGAAACTTGTCTGGTCTTTTCAGATGCACTCGGAAATCTCTTCAGTTCAAAAATTTGAGAACATTTAGTAAAGATCTGTAAAGAACCTACTGTGCTCAAAGCATCACACTAGGCACCAAAGAACGGAAAACCAGACACAAATCATGCCCACCCATGGTTTACATCAGGTAGCATACATTATAAACATTTGTAGAAGCCTGTGTGTTCTCATGGTGCACATACAAATAAAATTAACTAGAACTGGGCTAGTTCTTGGAATGAGAGTGAACTGAATATAATCCTCACTCTCACACAATTTATGATATAGTTTGTTTACCCACATACATCAACTACAGTACCAATTCAAACACGAACAGTAAAGCAAGCAAAATATTAAGAGAAATATGGACTGACTATTACAGGTGTTCAGAAGAGGGAGAAATACTGTTTAATTTGGGGAGTGGTGTAAAGGATGGATTCAAAGAGTACATGTCCCGTTAGCTGTTTTTATTTGAAGAACAGTGGGATCTGCATATGTGGTTCTATGGAGAAAGGGGAATTTAGAGGCAGAGGAAGAGGGAAAACTATTGCAGAAATCAGGAGCGTGAATCATCTAGTTTTGTGGATGTAAAGGATGCTTGCAGAAAACAACCTTAACTTTCTATAGCTCTTCTAGTCTCTGGCACAAAGTTGGCCTGAAATAATGAAGCTTACTGGGATATATACATTTATTCATCTATAAGTGCCTGCTTTCTCTGTTTTTGGAGTTTGCCACCCTGGACCACCGTACCAATGTGAGCACCAGGCTTCCCTACCTGAGCTTTACATTTTGAAAAATCTGTTTGGCTGATCAATTTTCCTTCTGACCATAGTCACTATACTTCACGTTAGCTCTACACCAGACTTTAACCTTCTTTCTTAGCTAGTTGGATCCTGACACCCAATCTCAGGTCCCACCTGATTGAAATTCCTACGCAAAGCTCTCTTTAGTTATACCAATCAGATGTAGATGCAGCTATTTCCATGTTTGGCCAACACAGAAGATTATGATAGACACTATTTTTTATTGTTCTATTACACTTGTCTCAACATTCCCCCTTTGCTCTCCCCATCCCCCACTGACCCTCAGCTCCCACAGTCAATCCGCATCCTGTTGTCCATATCCATGGGTCATTTATACCTATTCCTTGACTAGACCCTTCCTATTCTTACCCCCCTAAATTCCCCTTCCTCTTCCTCCCTGGTTGCTGCCAGTCTGTGCCTTGTCTCCATGCCTCTGATTCTGTTTTGCTCTTTTGTTTGTTTTACTGATTAGGTTCCACTTATAGGTGAGAGCATATGCTATTTGTCTTTCACTGACTGGCATAATTAGCGTAATTTTCTCCAGTTCCATCTATGCTGTTGCAAAAGGTAGGAGTTCCTTCTTTCTTTCTGCTGCATAATGTTCCATTGTGTAAATGTACCATAGTTTTTTGATCTACTCATTGACTGATGGGCATTTAGGCTGTTTCCATCACTTGGCTATTGTAAATAATGCTGTTCTGAACATCAGGGTGCATAGGTTCTTTTGAATTGATGTTTCAGAATTCTTAGGGTATAATCCTAGCAGTGGAATCGCTGGGTCAAAAGACAGTTCCATTTTTAGTTTCTTGAGGAAATGCCATACTGTTTTCCACAGTGGTTGCACCAGTCTTCATTCCCAACAACAGTGCACTAGGGTTCCCTGTTCTCCACAAACTCACCAGCACTTGTTGTTTGTTGATTTGTTTATGATAGACATTCTGGCTGGTGTGAGGTGGTATCTCATTGTGGTTTTATTTACATCTCTCTGATGTCCAGTGATGTTGAGCATCTTTTCATATGTCTCTGGGCCCTCTGTATGTCCTCTTTGGAGAAGTGTCTGTTCATGTCCTTTGCTCATTTTTTAAATGGATTTTTTTGTCCTCCTGTGTTGAGTTGTATTAGTTCTTTATATATTTTGATAAACACTACTTCTTAAACATGGGTTAATTCAGCCTAGGTTTATGTTGTGAACCAGAGGAAGACCTACTAAAAACAGGACTTGAAGTGTTTTGCAGAGTAAGAAAATGAACAAATAAAGGGGGATAAAAGCCTTCTTGTCCCCTGCAACTACCAAGCCAAGGTAAGAAGGAAATAGGGCAGTGAGGGAGGAATTGACATACTGGGAATGGAAGGTCAGCACTAGAGCTCTTAGGAAAAATGCCAGTACATTGCACAAAGTACCCAAGATGCAGCCTCGTGTTTGACTGAAACACCAGCAAGACACAAATCCAGCAGCTGATTCAACAAATTTTTCACTTTGTAGGATTTTGTGCAGTTGTTGTTATTACCACGAGGACAAATGTGGTGTGAAATTGTAAGTACTCCAACTTCACAGTCAGGGAGCTCCTAGACCCAACAAAGACAAAAGATATGACAGGAGCCTAAGAAACAGAACAGTAGCAGAATGGTCCGAGAAATCCTCACTCTTCCCCATAGGAGCATCCTCACAACTTTCCCCTCCAAAACTGCTGCTACATGTCCAGATCTGAAGTGGCCATGTGAGGCAGAATATTAGATGCCAGGTGTGCACCTCTGTTAATTCACATGCAGAAAAGGAAATATGTCATGTAATTTCCTAAGTTTATTATTAAAAAAAATAAACCCTGAAATCTGGCAACTTCTAACAAGGGGGAAAAAGTTCTAATGTATTTAAGTGATCATAGCAGTGATGTTGCCCAGTTGTTGCTTTCAGGAGACAAGAGACCTTTCTCTTCCCTCTTTCTTTGCTCACTTTCTTACTCTGTGAACCACTGTGGCCCCGTAGTTCAGTGTGAGCATATGTTTCAGTGTGCTCCACCTAAGGTGGTCAAGATGTGCGATGTTTTGGTGGGTCGACATCCAGGCTCTACAGTCAACAGAACTGGACTCCAGTTCTGCTTATGCTACTAATTCACAGTATCCATTTGAGCCACTGATTTGAGATCTCTAAGCCTCAGGCTTTATTTAATTTTACTCTAAAAGGTTTTGGTAGCAAAGTACTTATCCCCTAAAGTTATTGTATCAAAGGAGATAAGGTCAAAAAGTTCTCAGTCCAGTGTTTTCCATAACATAAGTACTCAATAAATTTTAGTTATAAAGCTTAGCACCAACTAACTTTAATGGGTGAGGGCATTTACTTTCTTCTTTTAAAGAAAGTGAAAATTGAGTATCACTGTGATTAATGGGAAAGGAGTAAAAAGGGGGGAAGGTCAAAAAGGAATTGTTTTTTATTCCTCATACATAATGACAATGACTCACTGAAACATCTAGGGGACTGACCTCCAGTGTCAGAGTGCCCCTGGAGCAGTGATCCAGGCACAGATGATGAAAGGAAGGCTAAGATGGCACATGGAAGTAACCTCCAGCTTGGACAGTGACAGGAGACAGGAGGATAATCTAGAAAAGGTGTTAACATCAAGGAGTCCCAGGAGGACAGCCAGGCAAGAGAGCAGACAGAGCACAACCTTGGGGAGTCCAGAGGCTTCCTCAGAAATTCAGATTAGGGGGCAGATATTTAACCTCAGAGCAGTCTGTCTGCAAAGGAGCTTCCGAGCAAGTTTCTAGAACCTGGATTCAGCAGTTGCACAAGGAAGGCATGACCTCTCTCTGAAAGTAACAACTATGAGTCTAGTGCTGGAAGGTAAACAAGGGAAAGGCATTATCACATCAAATCCTAAAAGAGGGTAAACATGTCTAAGTGTTGGAATTACTCCAGAAATATTAAACATTTTTTTGGTCTTGTGCTTAAATGATGAAATAAAAGTCATTGTTCTATTTTTACGCATCTGTGAAATACAGAATAAAATCAAAGTAGAAAACAAAAACAGAAAAACTGTGAGTGTGAAAATTACATTCTCATAACATATACCTACCACATCCAAGTAAATATGTTTGCTTCCTTTCAATTTGAAAGGCTCCTACTTGCCTCTTTGTGGTGATTACAAAGCAATGACTATAATTTGAGTCTGTGAAAGACTAGTCTTAGAATTCTGCCCATGTTTGGACCTTCGTAGCATGGTTTGCCTATGAGGTATGTTGGTTTTATTTGCGTTCTGTTCACTTGTGTTGTTTTGCCCTTGGAAAAGAAGTGGGGTCCGAGAGAGGGCCTAGATCACTGGCTTGTCTGTATTTGTGTAGGGAAAGAGAGAATGACAAACATATATCCCTGAGAAGGGGAAGAACGCTGACAGTAGTCCAAATACGCCTATTGGAGACATTTTAGCCAGAAGATGAGAGTCTACTGGGTTCTAATAGCACATCAAACTAATGTACCAAACACAATAGATAAACTCAAAAAAACCAACTCTGATTATCATCTTAAGTATGATATTTGGTTTAGAAATAAGCATTTGAGTCATGTTTGTATTTGAGATCAACACCATAATTATTCTCAGTTATTGCTAATAGGCAAGGTTTTCTGAGAAAATCAGTAGCTAATATGGCTAAGTTTTATTTAAAATGTAGTCACTCAATACTTGTGAATTAATAATAAATGTGTAACAAATGACTTTTCATATCAGCCCGCTCTTTAGACTAAATGTACATAAAGATTTATTATAATCACTTCCTAATCTGTATCTTAATTGCAGTTTTAATAATTTCAGCAATTGAAACTCCATATAGGAAAAAATAGATGAAACAATGAGACTTTACATCTCTTCTGTTATTGACAAGAAGTTCACACATGGAGAGGGTAAGACATTTAGCACATGGCCATTATGTTGGTTCACATACACTATTACTTTAGTCAGTGGGAATACTTTATTTTCTCTGTTTACAGGTGGGAAAACTAGGACCAAGAATTAGTTCCAAGTTACTTGGCTAGTACATAGAAGTTCCAAATTTATATTAATACCAATTTTTGCTTTTATTAGCTATCCAATGCTTTCTGAAATGAGAAATTACTAAATATGTGAGATTATTAAGTAACTAAAAACCCCTATTATTAGATATATTTGGTTTAAAAAACTATGTAATAAAAACTTCATATTTTTCTACTACTACCACTAGCCTGGGAATACAGATTTCTGATCTGCTGTCAAAGGGGAGCCCTTTTAATAAATATAATAATCTCCACTGACCACACAGTTTCCCTGTACATGAGGATGTGTGCTATATAAATTCTAAGGTGCAATCGCTGGTTCACAAGAAATAAGTATACTTCATAGAGCTTGAGAAACATCCTTTCCACCTGAAGGAACTCTGAGTTGACTATGAAGCCATTTTGTGTGGGTCACATAGTAAAGCAATTTATGAAACCATAGATTACTCACATTCTGTACTTGAATCCCACTTGCCTGGTTATTGACCTACTCCATACACCTGCATTTAGTGTCCTGCCATGATTCGCACATGCATTAAGGCTGGGCATTTTGGCGGTATTGCTCTTCTCTGTGATGGAATTTCAGAGTTCATTCACAAATGCCTGTTCAATAAAATGTTGACTGCTGAATAGGCTGTTTTTTATGGGGTTCTGTTAATCATGCTTTGTGTACTGAAAACATAATAAAATGGGTGCTATCACATAATCCAGACTTTAGACATTCTAATTGACCTTCTGTTTTAGTCGGTGCTGCTATAAGAAAAATAACATAGACAGGGTGTCTTAAACTACAAATATTTATTTCTCATAGCTCTGGAGCTGAGAGGTCCAAGATCAAGGCTCTGCCAGATTTGATGCTAGTGAAGGCTCACTTCCTGGTTCACAGTCATCTCTGTGTTCTCCTCCCACAGTGGAAGGAGCAAGAGAGCTCTGAGGGGTCTCTTTGATAAGGGCACTAATCCAATTCATGAGGTTAATCACCTCCCAAAGGCTCCATCTCCATATACCACATTATTGGGGATTAGGTTTCAACGTATGATTTTTTTTGAAGATCTAGTTGGTTTTATTAAGGAATTCATGAATTCAGCAGCATCCCACCTAAGCAACTAGAAGTGTGCTCTCAACATGTGAATTTGAAGGGAACAAACGTCTGTCTATAGCATCTTTCTATAGATTATATAAATCAGCAAGAGCCATAAACTTGATTATATTCTTAATTACTCCAAAGACAATGGTTACTAAACTGTGCTTGAGTTTATCTATATCAGGGATGACAAATCTGTGATACACTGGCCTCCACTCTCCATGAGTTATGGCACATAACTCATTACCAGGGTTCTTAGACTTCAGTAAAGAACCACAAGATTCTCACCACCTATTGACTAGACCTGATACATGAAATGAAATATACTTATCTTTCTTAGTCTGGTAGAAAAAATAATAACCTAAATTGGTCCAGGGAAACAACATTAAACCAGAAATTCTTTTTTCTCAAGAGACACTTTTAATAAGCATTAAGAATTAGAGGCTATCATACTCCCATTTCTGCCAAAGAACTGGAAGCATGGGGGTAGTAACAGTAAAAAATACACAGGAGCTAGGTTGCTACCCACAGCTTGATATTTGCTATTGGTCTCATTTAAACCATTGGGGACATTTTTCTTCCTGGTGGGAATTATATCCCTGACACATACCAAGAGAGTCATAAAATCCCTCTGGTATCTTTAATCAATCATGACTAGTATATCTACCATACATTCTCCAAGTTTAAAATAGAATAAAGTCACATAATAATCTTTCTCCCAGCAGCTAGACTGCCTTTCAGCACAATGACCCACACTCTATGGCTGTATTAACAGATACGATCTATTCTTTAATGGAGCTCAGCCATGGGGATTAGCTACCTGTAATGCAGTTTGGGCTGTCAAGTACTCTACCAAACTGCTAACACATTACAAGTTATAGGCATCAATTCTTTCTAAGTGAAAAGGCATTTCACATTCAAAACACTTCAAACCTAATAATGGGAAATTATCATGATGGATCCCCTCAGCTGCTGAAAGGTAAAGAGATGGAGAGAATAAAGGCAGGCACCCAATCAAAAAATTCATATCAATTCTTTTTGATCTACCTAGGGAAGATTAAACCAGAGTAGAGGATGAGTTGTCAAAAAGATTGCGAAAGCTCAGCTGTGGATCAGCAGTGTTTCTATTTGATGGGAGGAGGAAAATCCTAATAGCATAGGAATAAAGTCCAATGGCTAGATAGTTCACTTTGCCTAGAGCCAGAGTGGCCTGGGCAGTCCAAGAAGTTCAGGTAACCATACATCACATTTAACTTCCTTTAAGTTCAATGTCAACACCAGGGCATTGAAAATACTCAGGGAACTTGACCTGGGACTGGATCCTGGAAGACATATCCAACCTGGTAACAGGAGGCTGGAATGTTCTCTTTCCTTATTTCATTCATATGGCCTTTCAAATGTGGTCAGACCCTCAACCAACCATGGAATAAACCAGGAGCAGAGATACTGACATTTTAGACTTCATGTCAAATTTAAGGGAAGTGCCTATTATTCCCATATGACCCCATTATATTCATGCATTCATTTATTCTTAAATTAATGTATTCAATTACTTAGCCAATTTTGATTATATGTTCTGGAGGGTACTAGATAATATGAGTTTGAGAGCCTTTCAAGAACACCAGAGGAATTCCAAACACGCATGAAAAGAGCTAAAACATCACTTTCTGGTACCACTGCCACAGACATAGTATAATATTTATCATCATTCACCATTAAAAAATGCTTCTAGTTGGAATATTTTCTAGGATTAGCGAATAGGTTTCAACAAGTTGTTGGGAAACTATTGAGAAGAACCAGTCTGTGCTTAGTGAGAAAGATTATTGTTTTCAGTAAAAATGTCTGCGGTAGGAAAAAAGAGTGTGGAGAACTCCTGACAACTGTACTGTCTCTAACCTGATCCCATTCTCATTTTTGGTTCTTATTTATCCTCCTTTTAAACCTTTTTTTACACTATTACCAACTTAACATTCTAGAATTTAATGGCTGGGTGACTATGACAATATGGTTTAACAAATCTTAATTTCAATTTTCAGAATATTTAAAATGAAGACAGCGCACACTAACTTAGATAAATGCAGCAAAAGGAAAACACACGTAGTAAGGAAGGAAATGACCTGGGGTGGAGCGAGGAAGGGTGTTGAGAAAGTTTTCCTGGAGTAATTGATGTTTAAATGGATGTGATGCAACATAGACATTAGCTAGGTAAAGAAGGTTGGTGAACAGTATGTACAAGGCTTTGAGGCAGGCAGGTGACTTAAGAAAGAAAGCCATGGTTAGAAGCCAAAGAATAAGGGACAAGATTGCAGCATGAGGTGAGGAGCTGGATTACGTAGGACATATTATGCCAATCAAGGGTCTTGCTATTTATTCTAGTAACAGTGGGAGAGCATTGAAAGATTATAAGTAGGAGAGAGGTATGGTCAGATATACATTTTTTAAAAGATCACACTCACAGGACAGTGGAGATAATATTAGGGAAGGGAAAAAGCAGAAGCAGCAGAAAATTGTTTTAAGTGTGTTTGTTCTCCAGTATTACAAGAGAGAAATAATGAAGTTATATCATTGTTATGATTAGACCAATGATGTGGCTTAAGAGTAAAAATTAATAGGAAAATTCATGTCCAGGATTAGTCACAAAAGTACCAAGTCTATGATCTTAAAATATTGAAAAGAACTAATATTTATTTACTACATACTCTGGGCGTTGCATTATATGCTATGCTTATGAAGTGTCCAAGGAGTTGATCTCAATTTTTATATGAACCTGATCAAGTAGTCATTACTACAATCTCCAGTTTATGAAAAAAGCAACAACAAGTAGATTAAAAAATACCCTGTGGATAAAAGACACTACTAGGGACAGGCATCAGGAGATGGGGCAAATTAAACCCCCAAACCACAGCTGAACTACAGCCCGGTCACTTGACTCTGGCTGCTTCCTCTCCATCCAGATGCTCTACAGTGGATCTGCTCTTGGTAATACCTGTGTGTCCTCTGAGTCCACAGTCTGCTTGGCTACCTGAATGTTCATCCTGATGCCCCAATGCATCTTCCAGAAAGGAAGTGATGATGTAGCTATGGAGAGAGACAGGAGGGATGGAATTCATTTTCCTTAGAACCCATTTCTTGAAAATCTTTACGATTATAAGGCTGATTCTATTTTATTTTCCAAATCTGTCAAAAGCCTGAAAGAGAAGACAAATTTTTCATTCCTGTCAAAAAGGAGCTGAGGAAACTATGCCTATTTAGCTTCTTTGGAGTATACAGTTTAGGAGACTATTAGTATACAGTTTTAGGAGACTAAAGTTATCTTATTAGTCATCCAACATTTGCACACTGGTGACTGAAGGCAGAATCTGACCTTAATCACATTATCATGCTAAACTTGATGTTTTCCTTGAGGGCTAGGGAATGAGGGGAGGGGGATAGGTCATGGATAGAAAACTCCATGTATTATGTGACTGGTGATTAAGAGACAGGGGTGGAGGGAGGGCATGAAAAATGAAAACAAATAATATGTCTTGAGTGTCTTTTGTTTCCCAGGAACAAAGTTATATATTTGCACTTATTTTATATTAAAAAATAGTTTAGTAAGGATACCAGTAAGTTTATATTACTAACAACTGCTAAAACACAATAGTGAATATGCTTATTCCAATGGCTTAGAGTTTGCAAAGCACTTTGAGATAGGAAGGCACTATGGTGTTATAGTTTAACAAGGCCAATGAATAAAACACCTTTCTTTCCCTTAAGTAAGTTGTCCCAGAGGTTCCCAAGCCTCTCTTCATTTTTTTTTTTTTTTTTGAATTCTTGTTTCTTCATTCTGTTCCAGTTGGATGTTTAGTTCTTCCTTTTGTTACAAATCGTTGATGTGCGTCCTGGTTTCCTTCCTGTCACTGTTGGTTCCCTGAATGTTTTGCTTTATTGCACTTTGGGTAGCCTTCATTTGTTCTTTCATTTTTCGACCAAGCTCAATCAGTTCTGTGAGCATTTTGATTACCAGGGCTTTGAATTCCACATCAGATAGGTTGGCTATCTCTTCATTGCTTAGCTCTTTCTCTGAAGTTCTGCTCTGTTCTTTCATTTGGGCCATATTTCTTTGTCTCAGCACACCTTTTCAGAGTTCCAGTCAAGACAATGGCTTAGGTAGAAGCCCTTCACTTCCTCACACAACCAAAAAGAGGATAACAACCAATCTAAAAACAATAAGCAACCAGAAGTGTCAGAAAATCCAACTATATGGAATTCTGACAACTAAGAAATTACAGAAATAGTCAACCAGACCAACCAGACTGGTAGGACGGAGATGGGCAGACAAGAGACAGGCAGACTGGTGGACGGAGGGAACCCAGGTCAAGGCTGTAGACCTCATGGGTGGGGCTGGCTGAACTGGAAACTGAGACTCAGAGCTGACTGGGGACTACGGCAGGAGTTGCTACAGTGGGAGAAACTCCAAGTCTCGCATGAGAGTTTGTTGGAAAGTGGGGCTAGAGCCCAGCACGTGAGCTGCATTGTTCTCTCTTGGACCCCTCCCCCAAAGACAGTGCCCCAGTGCAGCAAAGAGGGTTGCCCTGCCTTGGAGAACACCTAAGGCCCCATCCCCTTACAGCTTTTTTGCTTTATATAACAAACTTCGGGTACAATGTTTACAATGGACTTTTTGTGTAATAAATAAAATAATACATATGTTAAATTATATCAAAACTTTAGGTAGGATCTTCAGGAATCAAAAAAAAAATGTTTTAAAATTGAGAGAGCTATTGCCTTAGCTAGGTATAACCTTGTTATGTTGCCTCTTGAAACTAACCAACTCCGAGATTTTGTCAACTCAGAGTTTCCAGGTAAGAGATAGTAACCTATTAGATTAAAATACAGAAATGGGTAAATTTGGAAGAGTTAGGGATATAGGGGAGGACAGATTCCAAGATTATTCTGGGACAGGTTCTACCCCAGAGACAATTTCAATGCTGCAACATAGTCAAATGCCCAGCAATGGCTGAGTCTGTAGCAATTTAGCTCTGGACGGTAGCATTTCCTCCAGCCCAGCAGCTCAGGCTGGTTGTCACTAAAGATAAGAGGAAGTGCTGATCATATTAATAGAAGAAGCATGCTCTTTTCCTGTTCAGCTATTTAAAGAAATGTTCAACTACAAGGTGTGTGATTTATGCAGCTTATCTTCTTCAACCCAGATAGAGCTCACAGCTGCTCCCTCCCATTACAGCCCCCACTTAATGGATCTGTAACTGACTTTCATTTTGTGATCTAAAATTTACAAGAAAAAGGGTTTGTGGGGGTGGACACTGTTATTGTTTCCAGGTGCTGTTGATCACGCTTGTATAGGGTAGGAACACCCTTAATTGGGTTCTTGGCTACAAATGCATTGTGAACAAATTTAGAAGACAATCAGGCAATGTTAAAGGAGATGTAGGAAATTATTTGCACCAAATAAGTGACCTTAAAGTGTAATACGAATAATTCTTTATGGGGTTCAGAAACATAATCAGGCCTACATGCATGGCTTAGAGATGGGGCCAGCTAAAATGAAATGGAATTAGTCCCTAGAATAAATACAGCATGCAGTTTGGATATTTGATTTCTGCAGAATGGTTTCACATCTGTTTCTTGACATCCTTTCCAGCCATCAAGGCCTGGTTCAATAATTGTTTTCTCCTTACAACGTTCCCAATTCCCACCAGTTGCAATTGATTCCTGCTTTCTCTCATTAACTGCTGCTTGTGTTTCCTGCATTTGTTATACTATTTATTATCATTTTCCCACTGTTTGATTTTGAAATGATAGTGTTTACTTTATGGAGATTCCCAAACTTCAGTTATTATTTGTGCGTCTGTTTCAGAGATTTTGCCAAATCTCTGTCCTATTTTATTTTATTTACTTAATATTCTCTTTATGTTCACTAACTTTTAAAAAGCATTTCTTCTTTAACTTTACCCTAACTAGTAACAACTATGACATTAAAATTGTTGTAATTATATACATGCATGTGTGTATGTGTACATATATTTGAAAGCTTATCAAAGGAAATGCATCACTGCTAAAAAATTTTAAATATTTTGTATGCATCACCACACATTAGTGG
>VMDR010012651.1:0-26204 GCA_007922815.1 Macrotus californicus | reverse complement strand
TTTTTTCCCTACCCTTGTAGCCACACATGACAGCTAGGGAGGTTAACCACTCAGTACAAAAGGTGTTCCCTATTTCCAGAAATAGATGCCGCCCCCAAACACTTTGATTTGATGGCAAAATATTTTAATTTCTCATAAAGCTATTTCCCCCACCCACTCCCTGCCCCATAGACTTGACATGGAAAAGAACCTGCACGCGTGTGTCCTGGCCAAGCAGGAGGATGACGCGTGCATGTACATACATGAATATACATACAGGTTTATTTAAATGATCTATACTTCTGGAGAGTGTTTGAAGCATCTTATCAAAAGAAAACACATTTGAAGCAAGAGGTTAAAAATGCTTTTCAGACCCAACCCACATCCAACAGATTGGTTAGTATTGGATATACAGATTTGGTTTCAAAGCTGAAATGCCCCTGGTGTAATACACCATGAAATTCAGTTATTTTATAGTATGCATAAAAAATAGGGACACATATCTATATTGACAACTTAAATATTAACTCAACAGGCTACCTGGTGATATAAATAGGAAAACAAGTGGTCATGAAGTAGGAGTGAAAAACCATGACACCAGCCTATCTTGGACTGCAAAGGATGTTAGAAATCTATCCTAGAATCTAAAACAGGGAAAAGAGTCAAACATTCCACTCCATATAGACCCCGTCTGGCCCAGATCACCCCCAAGGAGTATTCCCCCAACACATGAGGTTTACTAACCACCTGCTACAGATGTTACTACATCACTAATTAACAATGAGCACAGGAAGTGTGTCATACCAGAGGTTTTGTTGTCATATACAACGCATTAGTGGCTGCAGGAATCTTTCCTCCCAGAGCTATGGTCGGAAGGCAAAGTGACAACATCCACGCCACTGGTCCAAGAAACCACAGCTAAGAAACACGAGCAGTCAAGCATTTGTTTGCACAGTGAGCTCTCTCTGGCACACTCCCCACACTAGTTAGAAGGGCTGGAGTGTGGGGGATAGTCCCAGGCAGGTGCTGCAGCGATCTACTCCTGGGCTTCCTTGCGGCTCAACTTGTAGATCTCGGTGGGTCCGTCCACGTGGGTGATAGTGGTGGTGAGCTGGAGTTCTTCCCCACTGTGGACCCTCAGATCGCCTGAAATAGGGTTTTTGTTGTTAGACGTGTTCAGGGAGAAAGGAGAAGAAAGTTGGTTCATCTCAGTAACCACCACCTCTTTCACATTCTGAGCTGATAGAGAAAACCTGGGCACAAACACCCAGGGCTCACACCCAACCTTTTCACTCAGACTTTGCCATAATTTCATCCATTTTTATCTCCCAGGGGAGAGATATTAATGAGAGATGAGTCAGCTTACCGCTTATGTAATATGTAGTCATTACCAACATTTAATGAGAGCTTTCTTCGTGTCTGACGCTATTCTGGATGCTTTATCCTTGGTTGTATTTATCCTCACAGACCCTTTGAGGTGGCACTCTGACTACGCGGGCTTTACAGAGGAGGAAACTGGGATGGAAGTAAGGGGACTGCCGTAGGTGATGGAACAGGTACACAACTGGCACGGGAGCTCAGCCAAGGAGGAGAGAAGGCCTGGGCTGGGAGGCTGAGCCAGCACAGCTCAGCTCCCCTGTGAGGGGAGGGCCCGCGTGTACTCCCTCGCTCTGAGTAGTTCACAAAGTGGCCACGCCAAGTGTAGGCAAACAAGGCCTGCCTGTTTCCAACAGACTGGGCAGGGTGCTACGTGTAACACGTTCAGGAACAATTAGGAGTCTTCTTCTCAAGGAAAAATGGCCAGAAATGCACTCTGAACGTTCTGACTCCCCAGGATTGTGTACACAAGACCAGGGTTTGGGTCACCCCACACACAGCCCCTGCAGGGTGCTTGGTCAAAGCTAGTTCTGAATTTGCATATCTGGGTGAGCCCTCAAAAGTTCAAAGCCAGTTTCAGGATCTGCAGGTCTGAGAGTCATTAACATTTCAAAGATAGTCCTGACTACCCTGGAAAACCCATTAACACCTCCAAGTGTTTACCCAAGGAATCCCTTTCCTTGAAGACACAGATACTAGAATGTATTTAATTTTCTTCAGGTTTTGAAACAAAGATGTGAATTCTTTAAGCTTAAAATGTGATTCTAATTAGCAGGCCTAGAAAATGTGTCTGGTCCTACAGATCATTTGATGAAACAGCTACAATGACTTTGGCTTCTTTATTTCACAGGTACCTGTATTACAGTATGTGCCCGACACAGTTCTGAACACTTCACAAATACTAACACATTTAATCTTTGTACCAGCCCTTTGACAGAAGCGCTGTTGTCCTCCTTCTCATTCTGTTGATGAGGTACAGGTGCAGCGAGGTTAAGCATCTTGCCCTAGGCCCAGGTAGGTAGGTACATAGTGATGTGGGAGTCCAAGGGGGAGCAATGAGACTCCAGCATCCAAGCTCTCAACCTTTAGGCTATGTCGATTCTTTGACTCTTTGTAAATAACAGCCAATGAGATGGCAGCGAAGTATAAATTCGAATGTGATGCATTACGGTCATAAATACATACATATAATACACACATATAATAATTTGGATGAACTGTTCAGGATGTTAATTTTGCTTTATGAATCTGATTAAGGAGAATTTATAGCACACAATATCAGCACACTGATAGTAAGGACAGCTGTTATGCATGCCTATTTACCACATGCACTATTAGGGGCTTAGCAGGCCTCGTATTTCCGTATAAGATGTGAGTACACTGAGGCTCCGATAGGCAATTACTTTCTCTGATGTGATGCAGCTTGCTCCTAGTAGAGCTAGGATGAAGACCTGGACCTATGCAACTCTGGCTAGCAAAACCTAGGATTCATGTATGGTTCTACTATACCTCAAAGGCCAACTGTTTCCCCTTAGGAAATGGATGTGGGACTATGGCAGTAACATGGCAGGAGTGGGGATCCCTCCATTTGTCTCCAAATTCCACCAACCCCCCACCCCTGCCAAGGTCTTGCTCCATCTGTTCCCCTCCCTCTCTCAGCAACTGCTGCACAGTATGCAAACACTCAAAGGCTCTTCCCTTCCAAGACAAAAACATCTTTCCAAAAATGTGATATGTTTCTTGCTTTGGAAGCAGAGAAAGATAAAAAAAAATTAATTAAGGAAGGAGAGGAATTTTTCAGTTTGCAGGAAGTTTCTTTCTCTGGTTCTAATGTCAATTCATCTCAGCTAATTAACAGTAAGATAAAGTCCTGTTTCTTTCTAACCATTGTGAAATGAGACCAATCTCTGGCATGGGATTCAATCTCAAAGGACTACCGATGGGTCCATGTTCTTGGTATCATGGCCACAGGTAGGTGCTGATGCAGCTGCTGCTTCATTCTACCTGTCGGAAATGCATACCGGGTGCCCAGAGGCCTGCGTAGACTGAGCTGTCATGACTCAATGATAAGCTTCTAAAAATGGGCAGCGTTTCAGTACCAGTTATTTGTGCATCTGTGACTGTTTTAGTAAAAAGAAGGATAATTCTGAGATTATTTCACAGAATCTGGGAGATCGGCAGTCTAATATCAATAAGGGCTACCCAATTCTTTCCTTGTAACCACTAAGACAAATGAACAACACCCCATTACCCAGATATGAAAGCCAGAGAAGTCCCATACCACGAGTTCATATTTGTTTCTTACACAGTATATACTAGACCCGGAATTCCAAACCATCTCTGTCTACCAACAAAGCTTTTGTTCTTTCCACATAACATTCTTGACTTCATTCTTTTCTGTGAAATTTTTTCTAGTCCCATACTGACCTCCTTCTCATTCGTCTTCAAAGCTAAGCTCAAATGATAACTCTCTATAATGAAGTCTCTGGTTCACAGCAGAATGAGAAAATCAAGGAGAGCGTAGTATTTGTAAAGCAAAATAATTTCAATGCAAATCACATCTGTCCTATGTTTGGGGTGTTAATAAAATAGTGGATGTTAGGTCTTGTAAGTTTTTTTTCTCTTCTGAAGAATATGAATACCCAGCACAGGATCTGGTTTAATAAGCGCTCATTAAAACACCCACCAAGATTTGTCTGGTGCAGGCCAGTCTCTCTTTCTTCCTGCTCTACTCCACATGGCTAGGTCCAGTCCAGTGCACCAGTACGGGGGTTTCCCCCTGGGGCTTAGGGACAAACTCTCAGCTAGCAAACAGATCTGCCTTGGGATGATTCTGCTTTTGTGATCCCTTCTGGGGGATGGGGCAGAGTGGCCTTGGGGGGACAGGGTTCAGGAATCTTGGGTCCAGCCATCTCTTAATCTCTTTCAACCATTCCAGGTAGTTTATACCAGGTGTGGGGTGAGGGATTTCCCACCTACCTCCACAGAACCTCCAGACACTCAATGCCAGGCAGCTGCAAGGACGGGTCACAATAAAGCCTAGAAGTTTTGAGTGAACTCTTAGGGTTGTGGGCTAAACTGCGTTCCCCACCCCGTAATCATTTGTTAAGGTCCTAATTCCCAATACTGCAGAATGTGATTATATCTGGAGATGGGGTCTTTAAAGAGGTAATTATGTTGATATGAGGTATTGGGATGGGCCCTAGTCCAATATAGCCAGTGTCTTTAGAAGAAAGGGAGTTTGGATATACACACAAACAGAGGGAAGATCATGTGAAGACACAGGAAGACAGCCACCTATAAGCCAAGAGAAGCTTCAGAAGAAACTGACCCTGCTGGTACCTTCATCTTGGACTTCTAGCCTCCAGATCTGTGATAAAATGAATACATTTCTGTTATTTAAGCCACATAGCCTGTAGCACATATTTGTTATAGCAAGCTCCACCCAACTAATACCTTTAGGGAACAGAAAGGTCCTCTCAAGAAGGTGACTGAGGTACCTCCTATCATAGTGAGGTGATAGTAATACTAAGGCTCAGAAAATATGATTTTAAGTGCCCAGGCAAGGAAAACTTAGGTCACTGGTAGGCCAGTGGCTCTGGGAGAGGCAACACTGGAGGTGCGAGGCTGGTGATGGCCTGTCACCGAAGTCCCATCTTCACGAGAGAACGTGAAAAGGCTGAGTGCAGCCCTGATGGTCAGACCAATTCCATGACAGACGTCAGGAGAAGCCAGGCTGGCCTTGGGTGAGTCATCTAACATGCAGCCACAGGAAAGACTTCGATAAAAGGCAGCCACTGTCACAACCTTAGAACTCAAACCAAACATTTATTGAGGCAACAAAAGCCAAAGCCACCTTTCCTGTGAGGCAAGCCCCAGGAGACCTCAGAAACCTCCAGAAGTAAAACTGTCGCAGCATGGTAGCTAGCTACCAAGATGTGGGACCCAGAGTGGCATCTGTGACTTCCAGCAGAATGAGTGTGTCAGACAGAAGACATTTAATGTGAATAGAAATAGAAAGGAACCAGTTGGCAATTAGAGTGTCTCCTGTTTCCTTAGTCATAGTTATCCAGTCAAGAATTCCATTTCTTGCTTTTTTCCCCAAGCCTTCTAACAAGAATTCCCTACATGAAAGGACACAAGAATGAAAGCTATTATCAAGAATTGTCTGACTTCATACGCGGCACCAACTTTTTCTCCCCACATGAACTAGTGGCTTTGGGGTTTGGACAGTTTGTCATGTGTACAGGGCATCAACCTTGCACCCCTGGGAGACGGTGCCTTCCCTCTGAGCTAAGGGCTAACTAACATCAGCTGAAATTCATTTCTGCCTGGGAAGACATCCAGAATGATTCACAAATTGTTATGGAAACAGGTAAAAAGAACAACTTTAATGAAAAGGCAGCAAGAGAGGGGCAGAAAATGTGAACAGCCCTAGCAAGAAAGAGGTCTAAAATATCATTGTTAAAGTAAAAAATATACACACAAAATGATTACATAAGCACACACACACACACACACACACACACAAGACAGTTGATGTGAATGTGATAGCACCATTGTAACTGTGGTAAGTCAACCAACAAGAAGGAAGCCAGAGTCCCACAGACTTTCAGATCAGCTACTGAAAACATGAAAATATTCTGGCTGGAGTTGTCCTGCCACATCCTGAGTTTCAGGAGGCAGCCAAGGAAGTCTTATCTCTCATCCCAAACTTCTAGCTCCCTGAGAACAAGGCGCATCTTTGGTACTCCTTAGGGCTTCTTATTACTCCCTCTTATCAAACCTAGCACAATGCTAAGTGCTGAGCTACTGAGTGGCTTCTAAGGGCCACTTTCTAACCCACACAACAAAAGACAAACAAATACAGGAGAGAAAATGCTCTTTGGAAACCAACCCTCCCTTGAACCTGCTGTCTGCTTTGTTTCTCTCTTCATTCCTTGACCAAAAGGGAGAAGGAAAAGTCTATGCTCTCTGCTCCCACTTCCATCCTACCACTTCCTCCTGACATCTTTCCAAACACACTTCTCAGTGGTTCTTTCTTTTCCGGAGTCTATCTTTTTCCAGAGGTCTATCCAGGATCCATCTCAGAAGGCAAAGAAGCATGACACACCTGTGATTCATTCTCCACAGCAAGAGATCTGAATTTTTGGCTCTGGACCTTAAAAGCAAGGAGTAGGGGGAAGAGTCCAAGCCCATTTAAAAATAAAAACTTTCCATGAGAAGGGAAAGGAGCATGAAAAAGCTGGGGCGGAGAGAGAAGTGCCATCCAGAGAACTTAAAACTACAGTATATCTCCCTACAAGTTCATTTTCTAGGTTTCCATGTAATACTCCGAACTAGTCTTTCTAGGGAGCTTCAACATCTTGGCAAATGTGCCACAGTTCCCAGGGTGCACCACGTGGTCTGGCAGATGAGAGGAAAAGTGAAAGGAGCAGAGAAGAGAAAAGATCAGAGAAGCCAACCTGAAGCAGCCCATGCCTAATGCACACAGGTCACGGCACCACGCGGGAACAAGGTACACCCAACTGCCAGGGGCACGACCACCTCACCAGTGTTTGGAAACTCCATGGGCCGCTCCCAAGTCAGAGATGTTTGTGTCACCACCACAGAACTGCAAAATTGCGTGGCTTTGGTGTTCACGGCCAGAACAAGGTCCCCAAAACGTCTGCCCACTAAACTGATTGAAGAACGTTTTTCAACAGGTGCCCTATGGGCGTTGGGGGCAGGGCAGTTCTTTACTACGGACTGTTTTTGCTCAATGCAGGATGTTTAATACACTTAGAATCTGGTCACTAAATGCCAGGGGCGTGTCGCAGTCATAGCGACAACCTAAAACAACCATGATCATGTCCAAACACCACTTAGTAAAAGATGCAGGGGAGGTCATCTGAGAACTAACTTTTGAACTTCCTGTGAAATTGCAGTTCAGACTGTCTTCAACAACAACAAAAAATATTACAGGAAATAGAGCAAGTGCTATTCCCAATTGCAAGGTTTCAGGCCTAAGACGGTAGAGGTTGTGCAGGGAAAGAAGTCCTGATGGAAGCTGCTTATCACCTGGCTACCACTCCACCATCTGGCCCAACAGGGTGGCAGGCGGTCACCCGGTCTCTGCAGGGTTGGCTACAGCTCTGGCCTCCTCGCACGTGCCTGAAAGTGCTGGAGCTGCTCAAATTCTCACCAGTGTTTGGAAACCCCTTACCTGTGACAGAATCACTCCCTGGGCTGCCACTTTATGACAGGAGATGCTCTTCTGCCCCTTCCTTGCTATCAGGAAGAAAGAAAACCATAGAATTGCATGGTGCCATAAGGCTCTAAGAGATCGCTTACAGCTGGGGGATGTGACGCACAGAGAAGTAAAGCAGTTTGCCTACAGTCACACAGCAAAAACAACCAGAAAAGTTTATGTGCACGAAGTGCTGTAGCACAGGTCAGTACTCAACAATTATTACCCATTAGAATGACCTTGCCACATCCCAGGAAGTCCAGCCAGTGCTTTCTGTGGAACTTCCCTGGAAGGCAGGAGCTCCATCTTTTACATTCCTACTTAATACTCTCAAGTCAAGGACAGGTCCATGTGGTTTCTGTCAAAGTCCAACAGGAAGACCATGAAATGAAATCACAATTCTTGTTCACAAGCCCAGAATCCCTTCCTGCTGGCATGATAGGGCCCACTGCTGGAGAGGCTACATGCTTCCATATTCCCTGCACATAGGAAAACGCTGAGTGCTGGCAGTGCAAAGGAAGCAGCAGAAAGGGAAGGCTGTCTAATTCACGAGCTTTCTAGAGAGGATGTCAATCAGACCCAGAGTTGGGCAGGTGAGTCAGAATTCTTCACCCTTGCCCAGGACCCATGGCCAAAGGTAAACCCAATACTGAGTGTGACAAGAAGTCAAGGCTGGTGTGGCTCAGTGGATTGAGCACCAGACTGCAAACCAAAGGGGTACTGGTTCGATTCCCAGTCAGGGCACAGGCCTGGGTTGTGGGCCAGGACCCCAGTTAGGGGCATGTGAGAGGCAACCACACATTGATGTTTTTTTCCCTCTCTTTCTCTCTCCCTTGCCCTCTGTTTAAAAATAAATAAATAAAGCCTTTAAAGAAGAAAAAAAGAAGTCAAGGAATGGGAAGGAAGGAAGGCCTGATATCTAGGATACTCTTGCACAGAAGTGGCAGGGGTAGTACCAGAGACGTGATGGCTAAGACCATTCCTCTATCGCTGACCCTCCGCACAGATGCCTCCTGTCCCTGCCCCATTTCTCACGTCATCACCCACGTCCTTCTACCCGGCTCTCATCTGTGAAACATGAAAGCTAATCTAGAACAACTCTTACTTCTAAAGCATTAAGTCACTCAATGTTTTCAAAAACACCTTTAAGAACCAGTCCTGCCCTTAAGGAGTTAGCATTCCAATAGGAGAGAGAAGGGAGAGGCAAACTCACCCACATCTACACAGTGGATGTCAGATAAAAAGTATAATCCTTTCCCCCAGGCCTGTTCCTTAGAGTACTAGTTCCAAAAGACACATTGCCTAGAAAAAGGGTTCCAGGGCCAAATGATTTAACAGTTTTGGGAAACGCTCTTACCTCCACCCATCATAAATGACTTATAGTGCATATTAATGTGCTAACAGCATCACAATGTCTTTTAGCAAAAACCTCATTGATGCTGATTAAAAACCCAGTGATTATCAAACTTATTTGACTCCTAAAATCTATTAACATCCCACGGCGATAATACTCTATTGAATGTAATTTGCTGAACTCCAACTGGCGTGATCAGGAAAAGGTTTCAGGATGGAGGACGCATTTTGAATGAGTCCAAAAGGTGGGTAGGGTTTTATTACTCCCACATGGAGGCAGGATATGAATCTATTAATTCACCACACACTCACTGAGCACTTCCTACAGGTAAGGCTAACCCTCTGTGCCTCGGTGGACAGCCAGGCCCTGGTCTGAGGCACAGTGTGGGACACTGGCTCTGCCTTGAGAAAGAGCATCTTATAGCTGGGGAATATCAAGCACATAGCTAGGGTAAAGCACGTGTGAAAAAAGATATAAAAGAATAAGGGGGAGCCAAACAGTACAGAATCAAGTATCCAAAGCAAAAGAAGCTATCAGAACAGTTTACCAGGCCACCAATTCTAAGTTGACAGTGCCGCCTTAGACAGTGATATTCACTTCTTTCCACCATGGCTGGTAGAAAACCCTCAGGCAAGCCCTCCCTTCTCTGGGCCTCAGTTTTCTCATCTACAAAACGACCAGACTGGCTTAGTTGTCTAAGGCTCCTTGTAGCATCAACATCTGAGATAGCACACACCAGCACTTAGGGAGAGAAAGGCTGTGGGGACCAGAGAATAGCAATTAGTTTGGACACTAAAGAGTGAGCAGGAGAAAATGAAGCCAGCTCCATCTTCAAGTCTCAGGGCGCAGTCCCATTCCACTTGATATCAGAGGAACGTGCTTCTCAAGCTAGAGGAATGAGTGTGGTATTCTTTTCAAGAGTCAATTTTGCTAAAAAAATTGAGGAAAGCAAATTTAATTTTTTTTTGCTAAAACTGGGACATATTTTAGACTAGATTATGATGTTCCCAAAGTATTTTAAAGGTTTTTTAAAATGAGGATTTAACGAAGCAGCTGCCATGCACTGGCTTTTTGTCTCATGGTCCCAGAATTCTTAGGGATGCTCATTCACACCTGGAGGCAAAGTGGGACTGGGAACCCAGAGTCTTTGCTATTTAAGTCTTGTAGAGACAGAATCCTAATTTTCCCAAATAGAGCATATACTGAAGAGATTGGAACTCACCATTCGACTGGTCATCCCCGTAGTTCTTATGGGATGGCGCATACAAGAACATCAAAGCAAAGACATACAGGTTCCACATCCCATAGATGCCTGTGAAAAAGGCACTGTTCACTTGCACTGTGACACCGCCCCACTTCCAATGGCCTTCAGTCACCTACGGAAAAAAGGCAGTGACATTGAATTAGAGCCAACAAGAAACACAGCACCAACACAGGAACCAACCAACACAAAAACCAAGTCTCTTCTAGATGTGGGAACAGTGAAGGGCCAGGTAAGATTTTTTAATCTGAATCATACTAGTACGAACAAATTAATTACAGGCTTACTATATGTGTCAGGCACAAAGTCTGCTTCTCATCTTGGCTGCACACCAAAATCACCTGGGGAGTGTCCTTCTTAAAGCATCAGTTCATCGTTATCCCTAATTTAAGGAAACTATATTGGAGTCTAACACTTATCCACACATATAATTTCTCCTCTGTCGTCTCAGCTGGCTATAAACTCCCAGAGAGAGAGACCCTCTCTGATTTGTTTACTGCCTTATCTTCGGTGCCTGATGTACCACAGGAGCTCAGTAAAGACAAATGAATCCTTAGAGTGAGTTTTCCTTAGTGGGGCAGTGTGGGGAAGCAGAATGACACAGGGTTGAAGTCAGAGATGCAGATTCAAATCCAGGCTCCACCACTGTTCAATGTAGGAGAAGTAAAGACTAAGACTCTGAACTTTAGCTTCCTTAAGCTTAATGCTTAAGGAAAAAAGAACTCACAGGATTACTAAGGAGAATTGAGTTAAAATATTTCTAGAAATTTCCTGGCATGCAGTAAACACTCAATAAATCTTTTTTATATCATGTCACTCTATGTAAGTCACTCACAAAAGTACTTATGAGCTTTCCATGTGCTTTATAGTTCTGCAAGAATGTTTTGAGGCTGCTTTTGTCTATATTAATGACTTGGTAATTGTTTTAAGAGCTGTCTGATGACATGTGGATTACTCTAAGAACTGTCAACAGAACTGTTGAGGTGAATGACTAGCGCTGTGTGCCAGCTCTGAGATGAATGAGATGATTTTGACCACTTCTTATATGAGAAGTATAATGTTATTCCCATATAAGAACTCTGGTAGTTCTTATATGGAAATAAAAGAAAGTATTGGACATATGTTCCTATGACAGCTTAATGAGGTGGGGTTATATTAGCCACCCCTTGGAGCCCCTTCTCCTAGGAGCCGAAGTGTAAGATGGCACACTGTATCTCAATATTAATGACTAACAGGTTGATTTCACCTCCTGATTTCAAGGCAGTGGGTCTGTATTCATTTGGTATCCTCTTTATAACCCATAATACAGTGGGGCCCCAGCCATAGTACAGCTGTAAGTACAGCTAGTTCTTTCGGAAAAACCTGGAGTGTCAGTTAACCAGATTAAGTGATTCTAGACTTACCCATTTTAATTTGACAGTGTGATACATAATTTTTTTTCATTTTTGTGATTCATAAACGAACCACCACCATGAACTCTTATTTATCTTGGGAAATAATTTACTTTATATAGCATGCTCACAAACATTTTTGGCAAAGAAGGTTTCAAAACCATTACTGACTTTTAGAACAATGCACCAGAATTCAAGGTATTTAGGGCTTACTTCTTAGAAATGTTTCCAAATGTCATTCTTCTTACTTTTAAGTACAGAATAGCCTAACTTGATAAAAATCACAGTACTTAGAGAATACTGAAGATGGTTTTTTAATGCATATAATGGAAGGGGAGAGGAAGCTTAGGTTCCTGGAAGCATGTGCACCTGCTGTACTTACAGAGGGAACACTTCTGCCGGATCAAGGAGGGGCGGCTAGGCTGGGACAAGTATAGGTAAAATGGAGTGAGATGGTTCTTACTGTTTTCTACTCTATTAAGTAATTGGCCTGTAAGGGACCCCACTTCCTGGGGCATAAACTGGAAATACTCAGGACTGACAATTTTCCTGAAACTGATTTTTGCTGGGAGTGGCTGATCTAAGGAAACACCCACTTGCATGCCTGGTAAACAATGGCGCTCAACAGACAGATGTTTGCTGAGTGAATATGGGAGAAGTATAGGGGTGTGCAGGGAGGCCAGTGAAAATACATGGAGGTAGAAAGGTGGGCTAGAAATAGTCATGCTTAGGAAGTATTTGATTGAAAAGTCCAGAGAAAATATTCAGTCCATAGCAAATCACAATAATTGCACTAAAAGTAAGAGGTCAATAAGTAATAAGTGTTACGTCATTTAAATATTTCTATCTATTTTACTCCTTTATAATCATTTTAAAACAAGAAGTTAACAGATATTAGCAAAGGTAAGATTTTTAAAAATAATAACAAGGATAATCATAGTTAACATTTATTCAATGCTAGTGGTTTGTCAGGCACTACCCTAAGAATTTTGCATGGAAGGTATTATTTAGTTTCAGTAACAAACCTATGAGGTAAGTAGGTAACATCTCCACTGAACACATGGGTGAACTGTGACACAGAGAGGCACAGCATCGTGCTCAAGACTGCTTAGCCGGAAAGTCACGGCCCTGACTCCAAAAGAAGGTACACCTAACCACTACACCAGAATAGGAATCGCATCTTAAACAGAGGGGAGGAGTCTCCTAAAGTTAAATGAAGAAGCAAATAGGTGTAAGTGCAAATTTTTTGTTGAAAATTCAATTAATTGACCACGATGCACATTGTTTAGATAGTATATATACAAACAGGTTTGTTTATTCTAATCTGTTTGTATATATACTATACACATGTATGTTAATATATATGCACTATATATCCTAGATATAATGCATGGGATATAAATGCAAAACACGATTTTACAGTGGAGCCACTCAAACGAGATGCTCATACTCTGAGGGGCACAAGGAGTGAGACTGAGGAGATAGCATTTCATGCCCACCTCTCGTTTGCTTTGAGACACATGCATGTTGTTTAGATCAATGTGCAGAATTACACATCCCACTTAATTTGGAAGCTCTAAATGTATTCTTTTCTGCTGAGGGCAAAGAGTTGAATTTGCATAAATAAATAAACTGTATACAGTGTCGCTCTGCTGTTTGGAGACTTGATTGTGTTTTCCCTCTCCTCTCTCAATTATTCACGCCTGAGCCATCCTGAGCTCTGAGCGAATTCCCACCAATATGGACCACAATAAGCAGCCTCAACAGAGTGGGCCTTGTAAATCCAAAAACCTCACTAATGCCAAGGCAGAGAGGTGAGAGTCACCCCATTTTAGGTTTCAGAGAGAAAAATCAGGTAGCCCCAACCAAAAGGGAAAAAAAAGAAAGAAAATCATCTTTCTTCTGTATACATCTTATTTCTAAAAGTTTCTGTTTTTCCTGATTTAACATTTGAACAATTTACTTTTGTGTGAAACCACCCAATTATACCCCTGGAGCCAAGTGAAGGTCAAATCCTTTTACACCCAGTAGTCTTGACAACCAACATTCCACTTGACAACAAGATTTCTAAATCCCAGACACAGGCTCTCTTACTGGAAACATTTCCTCTGTAAGTAACAGAATGAAGTGGTCACACAAACAAAAAAAGAGCTGGGGACAGGCTCTCTGGGAGTTGGCTGCTTATGGCTTGACCTGAATGTCAGGCACCTGGGGGTCCCCTTAGTGAAGGTTGGTGACCTCCTCCCCTGCATTGCACTTGTGTTCCCTACTGCTTGTCACCTCTAAATGGAACACCTCTTTCTCTTCCAGAAGGAAGGGGCTGAAATACCAGACTGTGATGTGCCATCGCTTGGTTGCTAGGACTGAGACCATTAAAATGGCAAGCATTAAAAGACTGCACCTCAGTACCCAGCTACAAAGCCTCAAGGTCACTGCATTCCTCAGCTTCCGTCAGCCGGTCTTTCATTCCTGGCCTCAGAGCTTCAATATCCTGGCGAGATCCCCTCGCATTATATTTCATGGGGCTTAAATGCAAGCTCTCCCAGCAAGCCCGAGAGTATAATGGAAGTTTTAATACATTCCTTTTACCTAAGGCTGGGATCTATTTCAAAAAGTTACCCAATAGGTTTTCTTTCAGGTGAGCTCATTGCTGAGACATTTCAAAATGACATTAAAAAATAAATCCTCTGATGACTATATTAATACAGTACCTGGGACACTGAGAGTTATGCCTGAAAACGTCTTAGATATCTATAAATAAACCTTAAAAAATAACCCAGCAGGAGGAATGTGAGGAGCTAATGGAATCCAAAAGACCTCACTGCTACCCCCTTCGAGCTGAAATCCACTCTGGGCAGACTGTTACAGCCGAGAGAAAAAGCCAGCCACGGGCCGGAGCTGTGTTAGAAAATACTGGGGTGATGGAATATTAATTTTCTTCTCAAAAGAAAAGCCACAAACTCTGCTCCTTGGAAGACTGACCTCCTTTGCTTTAAAAAGGTACACTGATCAAACATGTACAAGGTTAACTTCCGACATCATATAACCGCCTTAAACACCAGCCAAATGTCCCTTCTTGACTTCAGATAGCAGGGACTCTGCAGGGACAAGAAAGGAAGTAGGACAGGGCGGTGGGAAAACAACTTCAGCTTTCTAAAGTGGCAGAAACATGTGTTAGGACCAAAGGTGTCCTTCCTGAGAACATAACTTGGTACTGCCTTTCATTTCTCGGCCCGCCTTACTTGAGGTTGTGTTTCCCCGGGCAGTGCACCCTGCTCTCTCTGCCCGGCAGAACTGGCTGTACTAAGCACATTACCGAAGGGCTGCAGGACCGCAAAGCATTTTGGTCACACGAGCGAATCAGCCAAGGGATAAGTCAGGCCTCTCACTCCACACAACTTACCGGAGCCTCAGCTGGTTGAATAAAAAACTCATTCAGAATCTGAAATATTTTTACTGCATTTGGAGGGGTGAATGAAGTGCTCCGAGGTTTTATAAACAAACAGTTCTGATACAAACACAGCACTGTTGTAGGTCAAAGCAGATGTGGTGAGCAGGACTTGTGAAGACACATGTGTATATATTGTTCATTTTTTCCCACGTTCACTTCAGCCTTCAGGAGCAACACTAGCACTGCCCGCTGGGCACAGCCAACAGAACTCTAGGGACTCCTAACTTGCATTACAAGCACCCTTGGGTGTCCTTAATAGAATTCAAGGGGTCTGCGGACTGGAATGAGAAAAAAAAAATCTTTATTTTCATCAGTCTCTAAGTGGAAGTTACTGTTTCTTTCACTTATGAATATAGAAAGCAAACCCTCATAATATTAACACTACCTATAATTTTGTTACCAGTGGAAATCATATTTTAAATGTTTTAGCTATAGATATGTATAATTGCAAAATATATTTTCTATGTATAATTGCAAATACATATTTATCTATCTATCTATATCTAATTCCCTTTGAAATCTAAAGTTTTTAAATTTTATTTTATTCATTTAAATACATTCAAAGAAGTGGCCCATAGCCTTCACCAGGACACCCAAGGGGCTCATGGCACAAAAACCTAGAAGCTCCTGTATCGGAAGAAAACCTGCTAGCAGAGCGTGGCAAGTCTCCTAAGGCTCTGTGAGCACTACTACCATTTTCAATTTTGGCCAAATACAGGGATGACAGAGCAGTTGGTTAAAAAAAAGTCAAAAGGACTGGGTACTGGCCCCTAACTTATTGCATGTCCTCTGGTACAACATTCATGCTTTTTGCTATTAGTAAGGGCACACCTACTTCTGCTCACAATGTGCCAGGCACAGTGCAAAGCACTTTGCAAACTTGACCTCATTGATCCTTACAGCCATCTTCTACGGTGGTACCATTATTATATCCACTGGACATGTAAGAAAACTAAACCTTAGAACTGTTAAGTGATCCAGCCACAGTCCTGCCCAGCTAGAAAACAGCAAAAAGTGGGAAATGTGTCTAAGGCCACTTGATTTCATATTCTGGCACACTGGGATAACAATTCCTACCCACCAGATTTCTGTGAAACTCAAGTAAATGATAGGTATATAATACGTTCGATGTTAAGTAGTACTTTCCAGAACAAGTCCAACATTTTAAACCCATTAGCATTATTAAGATTTTCAAGTACAGAAAAATGTTGAGTTTTGGAAATAACCAGCAGAAAGATAAGGTTCTATCAGGGGAACTTTTGAATTTCATTTCACATTTAATTGGCAATATAATTATCACAAAGAATGGCTGTTGGGCTGTAAAAGGATCTATGTTAATGCAGGATAAGGATCAAATCAAATTAACACTTGCTTGTTGGTGTTCTGCTACAGGGCTTGAAAAGTTCATTCTCTCAAGTAAATGAAACAAGTGCTCTGCAATAGGGCTGCAGGCTCTTAATTTACTTTTCCTCCCCCGAGGCTGTACCTACTGAAAGGGAAAATTCAGTCCACCTCTGGCCAGATGATAGCAAGACCCAGATTGGAGTCTAAAGAACGAGACTTGATCAGCTGCGCAGCATGATACCTTCCCTGCTCCTTTCTCAGCAGCACTATAGCATTTTCCGTGCGGATCAGAAGCACCTCTCCAGTGACATTCTCACCCTGACCTCGCAGGGTCTTCTTACCTGACTAACAATGAAGAAGATGACAGTCATGGCAGCACAGGCCAAGGTGATGAGCATGAGGAACTTGAACCTGAAAATTAGCCCCTATTAGGAAAGAAAGAGTAGTTTAACATTTCACCAGCTACCATCAATCTTATCTCAATATATAAGTCTACAAAAAGCTAATTTTAAAGGAATCTATAAAACCCAGTCCCTAAGAGTGATGGTAAAATAATTTCACCTATAACATTTCTCCTGCAGAGGTGAATGTGGCTGAAAAATGTACTGGGCCAAATATTTCCTATGTTCTTATCTCTCATGAAACAGTAATACCAGAGCCTGGGAAATTATATTCACAGCATGTCACGAAGCTGCTAATTTCCCTGCTAAGTTGGTTAAGCTTCTCTGCAAGGGTTCAAAGTTACCAAATCCAAGTTTTCTGCAGTTGAAATAAAATTCTGCTCCAGTGAACAAAGAGAAACATGCATATTAATCAACATGAAGTGGATCTGATTGAATTTTCCCATATGTCACTCTAGCTCTAGAGACAGGCAGAGCTTTAGAACGTGCCCCGGGTTTCCAAAAGCAGGACTGAAGGGCACGTTTGTTTGGGGAGGAACACCTCTTACTGCAGATCCACTGCATACAGAAACCCAGTGGTTCTGCTGTTTCTCTTTTCACAGAAGAATTAGGCCCATGACTCTAAGGACCGCCACTTTGGCATGAGCCAAAAGGGATCCTTGAGAAATTAAGAATGCGTTGTCTGCATTAGAGATTTGAGGATGTCGAGTGTGTCTCTTGAATGAGGCACATAAGCTACAAACAGATTACTGAACTATATCTGAGCACCTGCTGCATATTTCAGGGGAACTGTGGCTTCCTGGAGTCTGGAAATCAGATGACCTGGGCTGAACCCCAGTCTTCGGGCTGCTTCTCGGCAAGGGGACCTTAAGTAACACCTCACCCCAAGCCAAATCCCAACTCTACCATCCTCAAATCACCCATCTAGTATGCACTTACATTCCATCCCAAAGCTGGAGAACCTGCTGGACGAGTTCACTCCTCGCTGGGGACAGAAAGACATTTATACCACAGAAAACTCCAAGATTTAGAGAGTCCAGCTAGATGCTTTTCAGAGTAGGATTTAGCCTCTTATTTTGCCCAGAGATCCTATATTATGTGGAAATCTTTCATTGTGTACGTGTATTTGAAATAAAGCCTTCCAATCTCCAGGTGTAGGGTAGCGTGTGTATTTATACACCACGCAGGAGATATTGAGTACCATTTCCTGAATGAGCCAACAGATTTGCTTACCTCATAGTGCAGTCGCCGGACTTTGCTCATGGCTGGCAGGCTGGACTGCTTCCCACTGATGTTCCGAAACACTTGAAACACCATGAAGCACAGAAACAGGAAGTACAGACAGAGGCAGATCCCAGCCACGATGATGAAGGCCATCTGATGGTGTCCAGTAAAGGAAATGGCACAGTAGCCAAGGACCCAAGCACTTCTCCTCAGCTCTGTTGGAAATATCCTTTGTCTCCAAATCTTCAGGCAATTTTCAGGGGGATAAAATATTAAAACCTGGCTCTAACACCCGTGATAGAGGTTTTCTGACCCAAAACTACCACAGAGAGAAATGTTCCAAATGGCTTTCTAAGGCAAATAAGAGGAATGGAGCTCTGCTTGTTAAAAATGTAGACCCTAGGGCCTCCCACAGACCTACAGAATCAGAAACTGCCTTTTAACACGGTCTTCAAGAGATTTATATGCACAATAAATTTGAAAAGCACTAGAATAGCCAATACTGGTTGCAAAATACTGATTAGGTGGACAGCTGCATTAAAATCGCCAGAGGAGTTAAAATACAGGTGGCCCAGATCTCTCACTGCAGGTGGAATCAGATTTTCCAAGGGATAGGACATTAAGTATAACCATGTTTGGGAACCACTGGGCTAGTCCCTGGCTTTTTATAAAGAGATTGAGATACCCTGAATCAGAAGAAAATGGAGTGAGGCTGGGTGCATTGGCTGGCCGTGGGACTGCAGGCGTGGCCGTGGGACTGCAGGCGTGGCTGTGGGACTGGAGGCCTGGCCGTGGGACTGGAGGTCTTGAAGTGAAGCCAGCATGGGGTTCTGTTCGCAATCTTCTGTCCACCACAGGAAAAACCTTGTCAAATGGAACACGGAGCAGAAGGGCACATGGCCAAGGTGGGAACTGAGGGGGTGATAACGTACTTTGAGACTGAGCAGGGCAACTCTAAGACCTATCTTTACAGTTCAATCAGAACCTCCAAGGCCTGGGGTAGAGTGAGCTGGCTTGGGAGACAGGTGACCCGTCTCCAACTCCTTTCTGCTACAACTCTACCCCAAGTTGCATATTTTAAAAATTTTAACAAGTGTGAACTCAGCACATATATTTCATTAAATAACATATTTAATGAAGTTTTTCTTTTTTTTCCTAAAATAATAGTACCCTGAAATGAAGGGAACAGTTATTTGCTAGAGGACTTGAAATTTTGTTTGCCTCCCTGAACCTCCATGGTATCAGCAGAACAAAAGAGTTGGAGTAGACTTAACATTACATACAGTCCCTGTTTGGTTTTTCATGGGGGATGGAGCGATGGACGGACGGGTTGGGAGAGCTCAACTCTCTCATCTTCAGGATAACGATACTACTGATTTAGTTTGCTCACAAACTTCTTGTTTTAATAAGAAGCCAATATAAACATCACACCGGACACAGCATATTTACCAGCGTGTGACAAGGTATTATCCATTAGGAAAGAATACAACTCAAGCCTTCCTCCCCTCTCCAGAAGAGTCTTTTTCTTCCAAAGGTTTTAACATATATTATTCAGGAAGATAATATATTTAAATCCAGCGTCCTAAAAGGGATAAGCTAAGACTGTCACTTCTGCTTCATGAAGATGACTCAGACGGTTTATGCCAACCAACCAGAAGCCTCAACGCCTCTGGAACTAATCTCCTTAGCCTTATCGCCACTTGGTCTCGGAAATGACTAGCAGCATCATAGTATGCCAGCACACCAAGGTCACTGTAAGAAGTCTCACACACACAGGCGACTTCAGAAATAGGCTTTCCCACAAGGAGCCCAGAGATGAGCCTCCATGGCTCCAGGGAAAAGCTAGTCACGCTCCGGTCTGCAGTAAACTAGTGTAGAGCAGATAATTTAGACAGGGTGCAATAAGACTAGAAACTCTGATACCCCTGCCATGGGGACATGCTGCAATCTCCTTAGTCTGCCTGCTCTCACCCGGGCTTGAAAGCCATCATTAATTCCTCTCATTATTTGCCTTAATTATGCCATTATCATTGGTCTAAGGATCAAAGCTCTGGCTGAGCCCATATGCAGAACATCATTAGAAAATGATCTTGGGGATCGGGAGGCTATAAGAAGAAATAAAATCCTGAGCCCATACAGGAAGGATACAGCCAGCTCTGTTCCAACATCTGTAGTCCAGATACTGTAGAAGGGATTCGTGAGTTGTACCCCTCTACAAAGAGAAACAAGGTGGAAAGGCAAGACACAGTTAATACAGAGGCAAAGGGTAACTTTCCTTTTTACATGTTCTTAGCTTTTCAGTCTAGGGGTGGGGCCTGTATTTAGACTAAGAAAAGTCACAGAGGACTTAAATAGAAAAGGAGTTTGAAGGATAATCAGCCCAAATATTTTGCATCTATAAAGAGCTTTGTCTTTGATTTAATTTCAGTCCTTATCTGAGGATGTGACCCTATCCAACCCTTTTAGTCCACAGCCACCCAACCACCCTTCTCCCTTCTGAATCCTCCTCCTAAGGAGCTGGCAGTGGGCAGTGACGCACATTCCAGCCCAGAGTCCCACAGGTATCTGCTCACCTCTCACACATGTCAAATATGAAGAGGCAGAAAGAGCCAACAGCGATTGGTCCAACTTGCTTCCAATACCCTGCTATGTGATTCCGCTCATGCTGATCCTGATGAAAGGCAAGTTGAGAAATGAGATAGAGATGAGGAGAGCAAAGCAATTCTATAGGTGAGTCAGTCATTCCGACAATCCTCGCTGACAACCTGTGTACCGAGCGTCGTGCTCGACTCTAGGCCTATGAGAATGGGAAAGACCGAAATCTGTTATGATAGTAACAACCACAGGATGCTACAGGACCATAAAGAAAAGTCTAGTACTTTAAATCACTCAGAATTAAATTCCTATGGGACTTATCCCTTGTGTTTATTAAGGTGGGGTGGTCCCCAGAGAACAAACTAAAGAGTCTAAAAGGCATTAAAATATGAGTGTAAGAAGTCTCATGGTTAGGAAAATAAATACATGTGCCCCCTATCTTTACTAAAAACAAGTATGGTTCCTCTTGATGCATATACAAAGACATTAAAAGAGAAGGAACGCAGAATGAAGGAATGCAGAATGAGAAAATGCAGAAAGGCAAAAGACATTATCTTAGAATCTGGGCTTCAACCCAGGTGGGGCAGTCCACACCAATTCACTCTGTGCAATCCACCTGGCAGCCTGTCCTGCTGCTGTACCTGAGTCCCCTCCACTCCCCGTCCCTGTTGTTGAGGGCTCTTTCACAGTGTGTCACTGCTGGCAGACCCTCATGCTTACTCCTTCAGTAGGCAAAAGCCTTTCTCTTCTCTCACTGTTCTCCTGGAAGGTCTGCAAAGCTTCAGAAGCAATGGTCAAGCCATGGTGAAATTTAGAAACAGCCCACTTAACTATGAAGCCCATGTGCCTGCCATGGGGCCCCAGCTCCAGCGGGCACTTCATTTTACCACAGCATGATGACAGCGCCGTTCTTATTTTTACCCATGGTACCTCCTTTTGAAATATGATTTGGTGTCTGTGCAAGCTGACCAGGGAGGTCAGGATTTCAGGCTAATAGGGTTACTAGGCCACCTGGACAGACTGCTAGCTGGAAAGAACTGGGCCTACATTCTCCAGTGGTTACTTTGGTCCTGGAAACAAGCACAGCAGAAGTCAAAGGACAAAAACTAATAATAGTCATTTATATGTGTGCTTACTTCCTGCTAATTATGTTACATTTAAATCTCACAAAACTCTTTAATTTACAGGTGAGGAAACTGAGATTCCGAGTGACTAAGTCACTTGCCTAAGGCCCCTCAGCTAACAAGTGTTGAAACAGAAATTTGAACCAAATGCCTGACTCTGGAGCTTACTCCTGTGCCACTAATTTATTCTGCCTCATCCACTGTCCCTTCCCCAGGGGTTCTTCCTCTTACCATCATGTGCTCGCCACAGAAGATGATCCAGAAGGAGAGAAGCATGGCGTAGAAGATGCCCTGTCGAATATCACCAAACAATAGCATCCAGGTCCAGTCAAACCCAATGGAAAACCATTCCACTGGGATATTGATAAAAGTCATGGAAATCCCAAGGGCAAAGATGACTCTGATGGCAAGAAAATATCAAGAAAACGACTTTGTTCATTTGGGAAGCAGATCTTCAAAAATCAGAAGCCAGTTTTGGGAAATGAGAGGCTGCCTGTTGGGACTGACACAGTATGATCAGTTTCTTAGCTCTCATGAGTTTCTACACAGAGGTTCAAAATGTCCCATTTTGTCGGCGCCACTGCAGAATGAAGGAGTGCCCTCTTGACCTTTTTAGATAATTGAACCTAACCTCCTCAATCCCTGGAACTTTGCTTTGGTGTTACCTCAGGTTAAACACTTCTTACAATGTTTTTGCCCTCTCTTGCTTTCTTAAACAGACCTCATCGAATATAATTATCTTTTGTTACCTATGGAGGTTATCATTAAAGATCATTAAGAACTATTATTAAAGATCCATTATTATTATGCTATCCTCAGCAACTATGAATTTTATAAGCATATTCATTTCAATAATTAATGACTCCAAGCAATATGAAATACAAATTCTTTTAGTGGCTTGTTTAGTTTTAATTTTGTTCTTCCCCGTCACACTATTAATTGCCACTTCTCTATCACAATGTCATTCATTTTGTCACTGACATATTCCTACTTTCATTCATACCACTGAAATACATATGTTTATTAAACATAAATTATGTACCAGGCATTTTATTAGGGCTGTAGATACCTAAGTAAATAGGACCAGTTCTTTCACTCGTGGAGATATATTTAGTGCCTAGCCAGATGGAGAGACAAAGTGTGATAAGTGATATGACAGGGGAGTGCACAGGCTGCTATGGGAACGTCTAACTTTGACAGAAACAGAAATTGAGCTGAGCTGAGAGTCAAGGTTAGGCAAGTGGGAGGGCATTCCAAGCACAGGGAAGTGTCTGGATGGAGCCGTAGAAGCCTGGAGCAGCCTTTGGGGGTCTCCATGTAGCACGTGATACCAGAGAAGCGAAAAGAGCTGAACTCATAAGCAAACCTGAATACACTGTTAGAGAATTTACTTTGAAAGAACAAGAACCAGTAAAAAGTTTCAGCAATGGAGTGACATGATTCATTCATTAATTTGTTCAACAATTCATGTTCATTGAGTTTCTGCTATGTGCTGGTCACTATTCTAGACACTAGGGATAAACAAAACAGACAAAAATCCCGCTCTAGAGATATCTGCATTCAAGTGAGGTGAGAGGAAGGATAAGGGGGGAAAGATAATAAATAAATAGAGAATGAGTATTACAAGGAAAAATAAAGCAAGGTGCAAGAATGGAGAATGGTGCTATTTTATATATGGTAGACAAGAGAAAGCCTCTGAGATGAGAGACATGAGCACAGGGCCAGAAGGAAATCAGGAATTGAGCCACAGATATAACTGGGAAAGAGCATTTTAGATAAAGAGAACAGCAAGTGCAAAGGCCCTGAGGTGAGAGCATGTTTGAGCACCAAGGGGATGGTGGGTGGTGAAGAGGGAAGGAGATGAAAATCAGAGGGAATCCAGAGCTTCAAGGGCTTCATAGGCTAGGACAAAGGAGATGCAAAGTTGTCGCGGTCCCATCCAGCAGGACCGCGTGTTGTTGTGGAATGCTTGTCCTATATCCCTGGACAAGTGACGAACAAATTCACGCGGACTAGAGAAATCCTGTGGAGCAAAAAGGGATGTGATAGCTGATCTCTCAGAGAGAAAAAAAGCCCTCACTCCTGCCTTGACAGGCTTTTATTGATACTCTAGGTACATTACATCCAGGATGGTTCTCATTAACTATGCATAGGTTCACTTTAGGTGGTTACCATAACAAAAGAAAGAAAGTCACCAGTTGCTTCAAAGAGAAAGGTCATTTACAAATGTAAAGGAGAGAAGGCTGAGTTGTTTACATTTGTGCTTGGGAAGTTTCGCACAAATCACAGCAAACTTCTGCTGTTTCCATCCCAGGTGAGGGAGTTTTTGCAAGAGCAAGTTTCAAAGCGGCCTAGGTACAATGCAGGCCTGATTCCCCATGGGAAACCTATCCACGGATGTCACTTGCACACCATGCACGTCTGAATTGCATTCAGAACCAGAGCTGAGTCACAGGTCACATCACACACAAATAGGTTCCCCATACAAAGTCAATAGAGAGCTTTGAGCAGAGGAGTGACATGATCTGATTTTACTTAAAAGGGAACAATCTGGCTGCAATGTAAATACATTATAAGGAGGAAAATGGTAGAAGCAAGGAGAGCAGTTGAGAGGCTATTTCCAATAAACCAGGTGAGAAATGATGGTGGCGGCAATTGGTTAGATTAGGTGGTAGCAATGATAACGGTGAGATTTCCTGGTGGGTTAGATGAGCAGTGTTAAAAAAAAAAAAAAAAAAAACAGAAGTAAAGGGTGACTCCTACATGTCTGGCCTGAGCAAGGGGACAGGATGGAGTTGCCACTTTCTAAGATGGGGCCACCTAGGAGAGAAGCAAGTTTGAAATGGGAGAATATGAAGTGTTCTTTACACGTGTTACGTTTTTGTGCAAGTGGAGATGTTGAACAAACCGCTGTTCTAGAGTTGGGAGAGGCTGAAGTTGATGATTGTAAATTAAGAGTTATCGTTTAGGTGATTTTTAAAACCATGAGATTAGATGAGCTCACCCAAGGAATAAGCATAGCTATTAAAAAAGCTCCAAAGACTGAGCCCTGGCTCCAAAGTTTAAGAGGTTGGAGAGTTGGCTGGAAAGAGCAGTGGAAATTGACTGATGGTCAGCAAGGGATGCATAACCACAAGAAGGGTGGTGGAGGCTCTGATAAAAAGGCGAGTGATCAGTCATGTCAAATGCTGATGATGAGTCCAGAAGTGAGGACTGAAAAATGACCGTTGGATTTGGAATGTGAAGGTCACTGCTGATCCTGTCAAGAGTAGCTGCCTGGGTTGGGTGGGGGTTGAAATGGGCTTGGGAAAGAAACAGGAAGAGAAGATATGCACAAAAAGTTTTCTGAGGAGTTCTGTTGTAAAAAACAAAGAGCAGAAAAATGGTGTGATGGCTTCAGGGGGAAATGGAAAAAAAAGTTTTAAGAATGGGAGATGGTAGAGGGCATTTGTCACATAAATAATGGAAATAAATCATGGGAATAATGCAGCAAAAGGAGAAAAGTCAATAATGTGGGAGAGAAAGGGGATAAATGCATCCAGGAACATCACCCTTCTGGCTGGGATCTCAGGAGAGAGGCAGTTAACTCACTGTTACAGAGAGAAGTATCTGATTCAGCCCATGGGAATGAGGAGCCAGGACAGAATAAAGAGCCAAAAGAAATAGAACCTGTAGAATTTAATAGTAATTTGCATGTGAAAGCAGGAGGAGAAAAAAATGTCCAAAATCACTCCTGGTGAGATCGCTAGCCCAAGTAGCACACTGACCCCTTGAACAAGACCCCACAAAACCAGGAGCATGGCAGGCAGATCATGTGATGCTGTATTCCTTAGGAATGCTCCAAAATCAGCCCTTACTTCTCTAATAGCACTGGGGGTCGGGACATCATGGTGATCCGCCTCCAGTACCACACCATAATGATGAAGATGCTGGGCGTGAGGAAGGTCTTCATTGCAAACCACACCTTGGTGAAGCCTCCATTTTGGTGGATTCCCTAGAGAGAAGCCGACATAATTTTGAAGGTGAATATATCTTAATGTTATTTTCCACCAGCAAACACATTTTGGAGAGAAGGGGAGACCTTGTCTGCTGAACTTCAAGATCAAGAGCTTTCATATTTATAGCATGTACTGTCCTCAGATTCCCCCTGACCCCTTCTCAGGAATCATAGGAATATAAATCAAAAGGCATAAAAATGGACCCACTGTATAGGAAAAGAATGATGAAGAATACGATCAAAGACTTTTCTATAAGGCTTTTATTGAAAAATTGGAGATCTCTTAGATGCTCCAAGTCGAGACTGGTAAAGTGTGTTCAGGTAAATCTATACAGTACAATGAATGCTAAACAGTAGTGCCAAGTGTGTGTGTAATATTCATTCACTATATATATGGAATATTCATAATATACTATTAAAATATTCAGAAGTACCATTAAACTTAAAAAGCAAGGAACAAAAGTGTCCATTGAGAAT
>VMDR010012650.1:0-26210 GCA_007922815.1 Macrotus californicus | reverse complement strand
TAAAAAAAAAAAAAAAAAAAAAAAGGAAAAAAAAAATACATTTGATTAATAGAGGTCATCCAAAAGAGAAAGCTGCACAGATTTAATTTATCTGGAATCACTTTAATGTCTCAAGTTATGTAATATAAAACAATAACCTGGGATGTAATTGTTGTCAACATTTTATTACAGCTTGATTAAATCCAAATAAGACACTAGATTTCACGAGATGCCAGATGATGATTAAAAGCAGCTCCCACTATCTGATGAATTCCACAACCAGGTTAATTGCTCTAGAAATATAGGATATGGAATTGTAATTTCCCCAAAGCCAAGTCAATAGTGGAGTTGTCATCTTGTCCCCACTATCTGGCACGAACAACCCTTGGTCTTCCTCACACTGGTCCCTCAGGCAGGACAAGCAGGGAAGTAAAGTGGCTGAAGATTCTTTGTTGGCCTTGCCAAGCTTTTCTTAGCATTGCACTCAGTCTAAGAAGATTCCAGGCAACCTTACTTCTTTCCACAGAAGGTTAGACATGTATTTCAGCCTGATGGTGCTCTCAGCCTCACTTGGCTCCCTCTCCATGGCATTTTCTCGAATATATTTCTTGCATATTTAATCCCATCTATCTTAGCAGCTGCTTCTCATGTGATTCCAGGAATGATCTGAGAAAAAAATACAATAGAGGGCATTTAGAATGGGCCCACCTGCTGCCCATTCTAAATCTAGCGGGCAAAGAAAACCCTATCCTGGGAAATGGGGCACAAATAGAATCTGTCACAAGATGCTGGCTTAATATGTAAAGACTTCACCAGCAGAAGCCTGAAAACGCCCTGGTGGAGGGAAATGCTGTAAGTGCAATGATGTGGGCTTTGGAAAACCACAGAGGGAGAAAGCCTGTAAAGACAGCAGACTGGACTGCTCACTGCAGAGCTGTACCATGCCATGCAGCAGGAGACGGAGAGACTTAGGACCGGTAATAAGCAGTTTGTGGGTAAATGTGAGTCACAGGGCCTCTGTGACAGCTTACAAAAAGGCCTGGGTCTCCTGCAGTGGAAGGGCAGACACAGCCGAGCAACAGTCTGCATTCTTCAGTTGTTAAAGTCACAGAGGCCCAGAGATGCTGGGATGCTCAGCCAAGGTATTTTCGTAGGCAAAAGTCAAGGCCTAGTGAATAAAACCTGAGACCTTAAAACATGGGATCTGAACATCTTAATGGATGCCTGTGAAGATGTTACCTCTGCAAAACCCTCTGGGTTTGCAGAGGTCGTCCACCTTCCCTCGAAAGAGCAGGCATTTTCCCTGTGGTGGAAGATGCTGCCAAGGCCTCTCCTCCACTAGACAGCAGCTGCTCCCAGCCCCATCCCGGCACTACCCCCCGCTTCCTTTCCTGGTTTCTAGGCTGGTAACTGGAATTAAATCTCAGCATCATCTAGTGGACGTGCTGGGCCTGGTAAGGGAGAGGGGAATTATACACCTGTTGCAAGAATTAGCTAGCATGTACCACCAGAAGTTAGGGGAGTGCCCTTGGCTTTGGAGTCTGAGGATGCCAAATCAAGGGGAGGCTAAAATATAAGCCTGGAAAACCAAGAATGCATTGATTTCAGGGCACTTTCTTGAGACACTGAGTTTAATATGCTGGCAAAGACCTCAGCGGATGGAGCAAGCTTGCTGCTGAGATGGCAATTAAAACTCTATAAAAGGTGATGCCGGCGGGGAGGGGTTTGGGGGCGAGCTGGGTGAAAAAGGCAAAGGAATTAAGAACTGCAACTTGGCAGTTATGAAATAGTCACAGGATGCCGAGTACAGCACAGGAAATGGAGTTGATAACATTGCAATAACTGTGGATGGTGCCAGGTTGGGACTGGGAAATACTGAAGGGACTACTTTATAAAAGTATATGATTGTCCAACTCTATATTGTATAACTGAAACTAATACAAAATAAGATTAAATGTAAGCTGTAATTTAAATTTTTTTTAAACATTTAAGGGTGATGGGCAATATGCAGTGAAAGGAAAGCCTGAGTTGCCCAGCCAGAGAGCAGAGGAAGGAAGAGAGAAGGGAAGGGAAGTGGGTATACTGGAATACCCAGTACCACTGAAGCCCTAAAAATGTCACCAATGCAGTAGAACCCCAGATCTCACATTGTATTTCTTACCTTCACCCACATGCATGTGCCCTGCCAAGGCCTCCACAGTATTAGCCATTCATTGTTCATCTAGCCGGACTGCCATGATGTTATCTGTGCAGTTACATTCCACAGGCTGTCCCTCCAGTTCATCTCCTTGGGCCAGACTGTAAACCTCTGGCTGCCACTCTGACCATGCTGCTGACTGTGCCCACTTGGCTTCTGATGGTTATGCGCTATCACCTGCTTCCACCGCTTCAGACTGTGACCATCCCCTTTGCTCTCAGTGGTCCCAGGCCTGTACCGGCATCTTCCACTGGCAGCTGCTCTGCCTACAGAGAGCAGCCACCACGGAACTTCATAGTGAAGGTGATATTCCCCTTTCTTTTTTCTTTTTCTTCGTGAAGATTTGATTGATTGATTGTTAGAGAGAGGAGAAAAGAGGGAGAAGGAAAGGGAGAGAAACATCAATGTGTGAGAGACACATCTTGCATGCCCCAACCAGAGACCTGGCCCACAACCCAGGCATGTGCCCTGACCAGGAACCACACTGGCGACCCTTCATTTTTCCAGATGACACCCAACCCACTGAGCCACAGCAGACAGGCCGATGCTTCCCCTTTCCCCAGCACATTATTCATGGCTTTGGTAGACTGTGTCTCCTTCATGCCGTCATGTGGAGCTGTATAGGCCAACTGGAACTCTCAAAGGATTTGACATCCTTGTTCTCCCACTCTGTCATATAGTCAGAAGGGCCCTGAGGTTGCCTTAGGTGTGACCTGAGCAAGAGACACAAGAGCAGCAGTGATAAACCACCTGGAGGTCTGGGCTATCCGCTTTGCTGCTTTGTCCTCCAGCCCTGCTCGTGCTTGATCCGAGATGTACCGTTCCATCTGACAGAGGGTTATTGCCAAGCCCACCCAATCTAACAGTTTTGGGGTCATGATTTAAGCCAATTTCTGAAGGGCTACATAGTCATTTGGTATACTATGCTCTGATGCTCCAGATTCGGGGGCCGTACCTGGTTGCAAAGAACTGCCAGTGTGTGCAGCGGGTAAATTTAATTCTGGGTGCAGTAGTTACAAGTCTTTTTGATCAAAAATCTAAATTACATCTCTCCCAACAGCTTTATCAGCTAACAAAGCAGTCTTTTGATCTCCATATCACCAATTGTTACCTCTCTGGCCAATCTGTTCTGAACCCAGGTAAGGAACAGTGGCTAGTATTCATAGGGCCCTCCCTCAAACTCCAACACAGTCACTGATATCAGTGAGGTTAAGTCTCTCCCTATGGCGACACTTTGGAGTCTGGGGTGTGAAAACTAAAAGAAAGTGGCATCTCAGCCCCACAGTAACAACGCTTGTCCATTCGGAGTTCAAGCACAGACCACTGAGCCCCCTCCTCCTCATTAAAGTGGAAAGGGATTTAAAGGGTGTCAAGTGGTTTACAGAATTGGTGGGGGGGAAAGTCTAGAGTAAACTTCCAGGTATGACTCCTGAAGCCACGACACAGATATTTTAAATTGAGATTTTATTGACATACAACATAGCATTGTATTAGTTTCAGGTACGTAACAATCATTTGTTATCTGTATATATTGAAAATGATCACCACAACAGTCCACTCAACATGTCACCATCACCACACACATTTTAAATTTTTTCTTGTGATGAGAACCTTAAAGATCCACTCTCTGAGCTACTTACAAATATGCAATGCCACGTTATTAATTATAGTCTCCATGCTATATCCGTGAGCTTAGGGGCTTTCGTTTGTTTGGCAGGGGGTTGTTTGGGGATTTTTTTAGATTCCACATATAAGTGAGATCATATGGTATTCATCTTTTTCTGTCTGACTTATTTCACTGAACACAATGCCTTCAGGGTCCATCCATGTTGTTGCAAATGCAAGATGTCATTGTTCTTTTATGGCTAAATAGTACTCCATTGTGTATTTTCTTAATCAAATCACCCATTGATGGACACTTAGGTTATTTCCATATCTCATCTATTCTAAATAATGCTGAAGTAAACATTCAGGTGCATATATCTTTTCATATTAGTGTTTTCGTTTTCTGTGGGTAAGTCCCCAGAAGTTCAATTGCTGGATCATATGGTAGTTCTATTTTTATTGGGTTGGCCTAAAAGTTCATTTAGTTTTTTCTGTGTGTGGCTCTAGTAGTGCTTAGCTGTCTTTAACTTCATTTGAAACAATTTTGTTAGATTGTATTGGGACAGCTGTCATATCAGTGTGCATTTAAAAAACATCAAAATTAGTGAGCTTTTGTGCAGTCATTTTAATATTGAAGTTGGAAGAAAATATGCAACATTTTTGGTATATTATGCTTTACTATTTCAAGAAAAGTAAAAACACAACTGAAAAACAAAAAAAAAGATTGGTGCAATGTATGAAGAGGGTGCTGTGACTGATCAAACATGTCAGAAGTGGTTTGTGAAGTTTCTTGGTACTGTTGACATTTTGGCCAAATAATTCTTTGCTGTGGGGCATTGGAAGATATTTAGCAACATCTAGAAGCCAATAGTGGGAGAGAGCTGACATACTGAAAATATGCAAATGAATAAAGTTATTGGTGAAAATAAAAACCGTGTTGAATGCTGGTGGGAGGGGGTGCAGGGCAGAGGGGAACAAAGGGGAGAAAAAAATGGGACAACTGTAACAGCATAATCAATAAAATATATTTTTTAAAAAAGAAAGATGTGTCTTTTATATTACGGAAAAAAACATAACACACTTTTTGGTCAACCTCCCTACTGTTTTCCACCATATCTGTACCAATTTATATTCCCACCAACAGTGCATGAGAGTTCCCTTTTCTCCACATCGTTCCCAACATTTATTTCTTGTTGTTGTTTTTTTTCATAATAGCCATTCTAACAGGTGTGGGTGATACCTCATTGTGGTTTTGATTTGCATCTCCCTGACAACTAATGATGTTGAACATCTTTTTGTGGATCTGTTGGCCGTCTGCATGTCTTCCTTGGAAAAATGTTTGTTCAAATCTTCTGCCCATTTTTTAATCAGGTTATTTTTTTTCTATTGAGTTGTATGAGTTCCTTATATAGGTTGGATATTAACTTCTTATCAGCTATATGATTTGCAAATCTGGTCTCCCATTTAATAGGTTTCCATTTAAGTTGGTTCATGACTTCCTTTGCTGTGTAGGAAGTTTGATGTGCTTTCCCTTGTTTATTTTTGCTTTGGTTGCCTTTGCTTGTCAGACTCAAAAATCGTCACCAAGGCTTATGTCATGCAGCTTACAGCCTATGTTTTTTTCAAGGATGTTTATCGTTTCAGGGCATTGACTGCTGGTTTGTGAAGTGGTCACTACAACTGCTAGCTACAGAGCCAAGCTGTTTCTGTAAAATTATTTTTCATGGGTATTGACAGTATATTGGCATCTCAAACTTCCACAGCTAAGCTAGCTGACAAAGGAAACAACTTCATCAAGAGCTTATAAATGTTTTAAATAATTTTTAAATGATTTTATGTATTTACTTTTTTAGAGAGAGAGGGAAAGGGGGAGAGAGAGAGGGAAAGGGAGGGAGAGAAACATTAATGTGTGAGAGATACATAATTGCCTCTTGCACTCCCCCTACTGGGGACCTGGCCCACAACCCAGGCATGTGCCCTGACTGGGAATCGAACCAGTGACCTTTCAGTTTGCAGGCCAGCACTCAATCCACTGAGCCACACCAGCCAGGGCCAAGAGCTTACCAATTTGGTTATATAAAAACATATTTCAGAGGGGCTAATTTCCCTGTATAAGAAGCTGCTGCAGCATTAACTTTACTTTCTTTAATCTCTAAAGTCCTTTCTATTACCCACCACTACATTAAAATTTTGTTATCAGGTGAAATCTCATTACAAGGTGAAAAATTTCAATGAGTTTTGGAATTTGATAATTATTAAAGTGCCATTTCCAGTGCAGTTAATGATTAGATATATTAGTTTATTTCTCCTTTTCTTTATGTGTTTTTGTCCGTCTTTGTTTCCTGTAAGCTAGTTCTGTTTCTATTTGGAAGAATTAAATATATATTACTCAGCATTCATTTAAAAAAAAAAAAAGAAAACGGTTTCCCATAGAGTAATATGAAAAAGACCAACAACTCAATGGAAAGACCAGCAAAGAATACGAATGGAAAGTAGTCCAGTAGAGAAACTGGACTATAAATAGACAATTCACAAGGAGCAATGGCTCTTAACCATATGAGAGGAGGATCACCCTTATTTATAAGCTCTTCCCCTTCCTTTCCCTGGAGGGGAAATACGAGGCTGAGGAGGTGGTGGGGATAAGAACGTGTGGCTAGAGAGCTGGCATGGAGCCAGGAAGGTGCCCAGCACGGTCAGGAGATTGCTTGCACACAGAGAGACAGCAATGAGTGCTAAAGACGGATTTACGTATAGGGAAGGGGAAGGCTAGAAAGAACCCTGAGGTGCTGGGATGGAGTTGGAGGTTAACAGTGTGAAGTCATAGTTTTGTAGTATAAACAGATACAGGTCTGAACGTGTGTGTGTATGTATACATAGATTTTTAGTTCTATTTCTTGCAAGAAACTAGAAGCAAGATATACTTGTAGCAATGAATATACTAAGTTCCCAGATCTTGGTTTCTAAGGACCATCCTCAAAACATGTAAATTTCCAATTATAAATAAGTCCTGGGATGTAATGTACAGCATGGTGACAATAGTTAACAAAACTCAACTATATATTTGAAAGTTGCTAAGTGATTGGATCATAAAGTTCTCATCACAAGAAAAATATTTGTAACTGTGAAGTGATGGATGTTAACTAAACTTATCGTGATAATCATTTTGCAATACATACATAGTGGTGGGCAAAAGTAGGTTTACAGTTGTTCATATGGAAAATAAGATAATTCATAAATAATTATGCAAGAATAAACTGTTTTGCATACTCACAACCGTAAACCTACTTTCGCCAACACCATTTCTCAAATCGTGGTACACGTAAAACTAATATAATGTTACATGTCAATTATATTTTAATTTTCAAAAATTAAATACCATCCTTCACTAAAAAGAGGCCAGCCAACAACGGCTGGCAGGCCCAGTCTGGCTCACGGCCCAACAACTGCGTCGGAGTGCACTCTTCTGCACCCGTGCCCATTCATTAACGTGTCGTTTTTGGCGGCTTTTGTGCTGTATGAGCAGAGTTAAGTAGTCGTGAAAGAGCCCTATGGTCTGCAAAGCCTAAAATATTTACTACTCAGTCCTTTCCAGAAAATGTTTTCTAACCTCTGACTGAAAGAAACCAGGACTCCCTGGAGAAAGATGATTCCAGGGCTAGGTCAGCAAAGCACAAAACGAGGCTGATATGTCTAGTGCCAGGAAGTGAGAAGATGCTCAAATGACATAGGATCCAGCTTTAAGGGACAGCCCAATCTGGGGCAGTCGGAGAATACCCCATCGAATAAAAGCATAAAGGTACACACTGATGCAAACATACAAGAGAGAAGGAAGTGTTTTCCTTTACAGTTCAATGTCCACTAATAAATGTAGAAGGAATGATGGGGAAAGTGCCTCCCCATTTGACAACCATTGCAATGAGGGGTCAAGTGGGGGTCATCACTGGATGCTAAGGCTGGTGGGTGGAAGTTTGAGACTAGGCCACTATCCCACTTTTCATCAAAGATCTTCCCACAAAATACTTCTCACTTACATAGGGGAACTGGTAGGCTTCTTCACCTGTAAATTTATCAGACACCAACCTAAACAGGTAATCAAGGTTAACATCAAGGGTGGTGAAGTGGGTCACGGGCTTGTGCCTCCTGAGGTGACGCACTGCACAGCATCTTTTTTGGACAGTGGTGCTCTACCTGTGTTCATATCCTGACTTGGATGGTTGCATCGTGGCTTTGTAAGTAAGAGAGGGCCTTTGTGTTCCAGAAATATTACATACTGAAGAATTTAGGGGTGAAAGGGGAATTATGTTAGTAACTTGCTTTCAAGTGGTTTAGAAAAATAATGACAATGGGATATTTATATACAGAGAGGATTACAGAATAAAATTAAATTAAGTTATTAATAATTGGGGAGTCTTGGTGGGCGGATATGGTAGTACTTTACTGTACTTGTAACTTTCCTTGTAAGTTTGAAATTTTAAAATAAATTTTAATAATTTACTGAGATACGTTTTGAAAAGCCACATGTTTATAATATAAAATGGTTTGATTTTGATAATTGTCTTTTTGGCAAGGGATTGGCAAAACAAGTACATAATAACAGATTTCTGGATGGGACGGTATATTAGTACTATTTGTTATGGAGGGCGCTTTGTCACTATCAAATTTTAAAATGCATATATCCTTTGACACAGTAACTCCACTTTAAGAAATTTATACTATATATATATATATAGTACTAATATTATACATATATACATGCCAATGGATATAGAATAATCTTCAAATCACATGAACTGCAGAATTGTGTGAAATATGCAACAATTTGGGGACAAAAGGAACCATGCACACATATTTACCTATAATTACTGACAATATCTAAGAGCATAGAAGAAGCTGGGAGGCTATGTGAAAGGTAGACAAGATTTTGCCCATCATTCTAAAAGTAAAAAGAGTGTAGACACAGAGGAGGTGAAGAATTGGGGTTAGTTTTGGAATCAGTCCTAAATTCCACCTCTTCACGAGAAGAAACACAGTTTCCCCACCGCTGGAATCTGGAGTTTGGACCACTGAGTGTGGTAGAACTGACAGTGTATGAGCTCCACGCCTAGGTATTAGACCTCTGCAATTGCCTTGAGAATGTGCCCAGAGAACTGGCTTCGAACAAAGATCCGCAGAACAGCTTGTAATCCCAGCTGAGACCATTATTACAGACTAGCCACCCAGCAGAGTGAATCCAGCCAAGGCCAAGCACACTGCCCAACTAAACCCAGCACAACTATTTTGCAGATCCATAGTCTTGTGACCACAGAAAAATGGTTGTTTAAAGCCACTAAGTTTGGGCTGGTTACTGATGCAGCATTAGTGTGGTAATACATAATATATACCCAGCATGAGCTCCTTCTTACTGGGCACTATGTGAGTCTTGTGTAATGGCACTTAGCTCCTGCTACAAACCTAAGTCCAAAAGTATATTCAACTTGTTTACTTGGCAACTAGGCTCAGTCAATCAAATGTTTGCACATGGGACTTTGCGTGTAGCAGTATCCACTAACGAAAATGTCAAAATTGTCAATTGTCTTTGTTTCTTGGTGCTGCTTGCTACAGATTCACCGACAGTACCATTGCTGGCTGCAGAAGGTCCTAGTACTGATACCTGTGTCTTCAGCTGATTCTTGTGGTGAGTTTTTTATTTAAATTTTATTTTTTAATTATAGTTTACCTTCAATATTATTTTGTATTAGATTCAGGTGTACAGCATAGTGATTAGACAACCATGCTGTACAAGGTGTTCACCCTGATATTTCCAGTACCCACTTGGCACCATACACAGTTACAGCAGTATTATGGACTGTATTCTCTGTTGTACTTCACATACCTGTGACTATTATGTAACCACCCATTCATACTTCTTGATCCCTTCACCCTCTTCACCCGGTCCCCCAAGCCCCCTCCCCTCGGTCAACCATCAGTTCTCGGTATCTATGAGTCTGTTTCTATTTTATCTATTCACTAATTGTGTTGTTTAGAGTGCACATATAAGTGAAATTATATGGTATTTTCTTTCTCTGTCTGACTTATTTCATGCAGCATAATGTGTGGTGAGTTTCTCAGTTCTGCCTCTATCAGTTTTCACAGTTTTTCTGAGCCCAATTCTCCTGCTCCTGATAATTCCATGAGTTGCCTGATATCCTCTATTAAATTTATTTTATGTTTACAGAGGCCAGTAGGCCATTTTGTTTTGAAATTGAATGTCATTTATTTAGACAACCTTTGGAATTGATTAGCTGTGGATCTGCTGGTATGAACAGTGTAAATCGTCACATTGGTGAAGTTGCAGTGAAAGAAGGCAGGGGGGAATTTTAGAAGTGAGGGTGGTATGAATGTGCCTCTACACTATTTGCCTTTGAAACATAAACAAAAATACTACCTAAATATATTTCAATTACGATAATATAGTACAATCGAAATACAGATCATGTATTGTGTGTCCTTGCATTAGAAATGAACTGTACTGACACTCAAGTGCTAGCCACCTTTCACGTTAGTGATGACCAGGATTCGAGCTTTGAACTCTGTTCTTAGCCCATTACCTACTTAGGTTCTGGCTCCTAAGTTTTGACTGCTCTCACGCTGTGCTGAAAAGAAATTCAGAATCACAAGCTTTAGCAGTGTGCCTAAATATTTCTTATTGTCCCTGAAAAAGTGCCTTGGATATGGGTCTCAAATAAATCAGGGAATCTTGAACCGGACAAGAAATTGGACAACTTCCAGTGTTCCCATCTTGGCTGCCAGTTGTCTCCCCATTAGTTTGAGGCCCCACAGAACTGGGACCCTGGAAAAGTTTCAGCTGGCACCTGGTCAATCTGTAAGTCTCTCAAGTCGATCATATCTCATTCCACAGTCTGGGCCCTCATCGCTCATCTGGACAAGCACAGCAACTCGAGACCACGTCTGTACCAGGGAATGGGCCTTCTGTGACCTGGTTCCGGCGTGCTTCCCACTCATCTCCTGCCAACCTCAGGGCAGAAAATAGACATTTACCCAATCATAACAATTTATTTTCAAAACACTGAGCATTTGTACATGCTGTCCCCTAGAATGTCCCCTGGAATGCCCTCCCCACTCGATAAATGTCTACTCACTTTTCAACTCTCAACTCAAGTATCGCCCACTATGTAAATCTCCAAGTCAAGCTGACTGTTCACCTTCTCATGCAAGCCTGTTCTCTGTTCAACTCCACGTGCATGGCAGAGCATTCATATCCTGTCGTCTCTCCCATTGTTCAGAGTTCTTTCGTGTCCCCATGCCATGTTAAAGTACTCCAATTGTGCCTATGACTGCAGTCTTGGAGGAATGCTGGGGTGAGGGGGAGGTGGGGGGGGCACAGGATTCTAAAGTTCCAGAGGTCAACTCTCCCTTCTAGAAAAAACTTATAAATGTTCGTCCTGTCAACAAAAATGTCCCTGACATTTAAGTATCATACTTAGAAAAAGAGTGACAAGATGAAATGGCTTAGGCTCTCAAACACTATTCTCAAGAAACCCATCAATCACATTAATGAAGGAAGGGTCCATTCTTCTTGTTAGGGACATAAACTGAAAGGCTGGCAGGGCATCATGAACACTGTATGACCACTGGGTCAGCAATGGTTTGAATCTGGCCTGAGGTCAGTTTCATGCCCTCTGGATCTCAGTTCCTTGAATTAAAATGATTTCGTTGCACTTCTAGTAATCTTCCTTTTTAAATTATTTTTTACTGAATAACATTAGTTAATAACATAAATTTCAGATATAAGACATTATAATTTGATACCTGTATACTATGGTGCATGCTCACTACCAGACGGGGAGAACAAAGACAGAATGGAGAAAACAGAGAAAAGAATGAAATGAAAACGAGAATGAAGAGGTTGGAGTGTTACCTGTACACCTTAACATTGCGGGTTCGATTCCTGGTTGGGGCACATGCCTAGGTTGTGGGTTTGATCCCCAGTTAGGGCATGTACAAGAGGCAACCTATTGATGTTTTGATGTCTCTCTCTCTCCCCCTCCTCCCTATTTCCTCTCTCCCTAAAATCAATAAACATATCCTTGGGTGAGAAGAAAAGACTATTTTTGTTTTTGTTTCCCTTATCTCTGAGGTCAAATCCACAAAAACACCTCTGAAACTGATGTCCAGAAGCTTAGTGCCTATGTGTTCTTTTATGCATTTTATTGTTTCAGGACTTACATTCAGTTTTTAATCCCCTTTGAATTAATTTTTGTGTATGTTGTAAGATAGTGTTCTAGCTTCATTATTTTGCATATGGCTGTCCAGTCTTTTTCAACCCAATTTATTGAGGAGACTTGCCTTTCTCCATTGTATATTCTTGGCTCCTTTGTCAGAAATTAGTTGCCCATTTTTCTGAAAAATGGTATTGGGATTTTGACAGAGATTACATTGATTCTGCAGATTGCTTTAGGTAATATGGACATTTTAACAATGTGAATTCTTTCAATCCATGAACACAAAATACCTTTCTATTTCTTTGTGTCTTCTGAAATTTCTTTCAACCATGTTTTGTAGTTCCCAGTGTTCAGGTCTTTCACCTCCGTTGCTAAGTTTATTCCCATGTATTTTATTCTTTTGTTGTGATTACAAATGGGATTATTTTCTTCACTTGTCTTTCTGATAGTTTGTTGTTAGTATATAGAAAGCAACAGATTGCTGTATGTTGATTTTGTTCTCCGACTAGATAGCATTCCTCGAGCTGAAAACCCTTTCATTTAAAGCAGTAATTAAGGCTGAAATTAAGGATGTTAAAGTTACCAGCACTGTTGAAGAAAGGTGGTCTGAACACCAGCCACAGGGGTCTCCAGTGAGCAAGTTGTGCCCTCCCAGTTGAAGTCTCTGCCCTAGAAGCTGCTAGCCGTGGATCCTGACCACCAGGACGGCTCTGAGGAGCTGGTGGCCATTGTCATTGTTGTGTGCCTTTCCCTTCCGAGATTTCCCCTTTCACCTTCTCAGTGTATTCCTTAGACTTCTGAGCCATGACAACCATTGCCAAGGCTTCACAAATTTCGCTACACAAATGTGTTGATAACATTAAGCCCTTTTGAGTGAGTTGAGATCTCTGGAGTTCAGCGTGTGATCGGTCTCCTGAGCGTAACGCCTGTGGAAGACAAAAAGTGGACACCAGGCTGAGCCAGAGTATTAATTTCTCATTGCTGCTATAATAAGTGATCACAAACATAATAGCTTAAGATATAGCCTTCAGAACTGTAGACAGTGAATTTAAATCCAAAATGGGTTTCATTGAACTAAAAATCAAAGTCTCAGCAGGCTACATTCCTTCTGGAAGTTCTAGGGGAATGTCTTTTTCCTTACTTTATCCAGCTTCTAAGAAGCAGCCCATGTTCCTGGCCTCACATCATTCTGATCTCTGCTTCTCCTTCCTACCCATCTCCCTTTTCCCCTTGTAAAGACCCATGTGATCACATTGGGTCAACTCACATAATCCAAGATAACCTCTCCATCTCAAGATCTTCAACTTAATCACACCTGCAGACCCCTTTGCCTGTACAGTAATATTCATAGGTTCACAGGGTTAGGATGTGGACATCTTTAGGGGGCATGATTCTTTCAGCTGCAGCAGGAGAGCCTGCAGGTGGCCACGCGGACCTGGCATGTGTGAAAGGGAAGCAGGGAGAGAAGTGGGCAGGGAGAGCCCCCAACACTGTGCAGATCTGAGTAAGTTTAGCCAACCCAGTAGGAGGCTACAGATTAAAGGCTGTTGTTAGCAGGATCACACATTTGGGCAGAAACAGGACTTAGGCATAACTGCCATGCTCAGGTGTTGGCTGGAGGCCACAGAAAACCATGCCTTTGCTCAAAAGCTGAGGTAGAGCCTAAAGGACCAACACCTGGAGGCTGTCCACAGTGTGTAGTCCCAGCAGCTGGATGGGAAGATCTTTCTTGGGAAGGGAGGGAGACCTGTGCAGAATACTTTCAAGGCCACACTTGTCTTTGATGACTGTACGGCTGAAGGGCAGACAGAGATCCAAGAGAAAACAGGACTATCGTAGGCTAGATTTGTTGCTTCTAGCGTTGGACCAGGAACTCAGCACCAGTATCAAGAAGAGGTTGTTGCTATTCCAACCATCTACCCTGTAGAAATACTGGCGCGGAGAGCAAGGCTACTGTTGCAAGTTTGTTCACGGTATTACTTTGCACTGCCAAGAGGCTAGACAGGACTCTATGTCTATCAATAAGGAGAATGTTAAGAAAGTTATGGTCCATTTAGACTATACATTACTGGGGATACATTAAGAAGTGAGCAGATCTTTTTTGAAGAATGACCATGATATATTGAGTATAAAAGGAAATCACATAAAACATGTACATTATAATCAAATTTTCTGCAACGTAATTCTTGTGCTTCTATAATCTTTTATGTTCATTTGTATTTGCTCAGCCTTCTGAAGCATGACTTTAGGTGATGTTGACAGTGAACACCTGTTAAGTGGGATGGGGAGGTGGGTAGTGAAAAAGGAAGGACTTTGACTTTGAACCTCAAGAGAAAAATATACAAAGCTTTCCTACAGAGAGAAGATATTGCTCTTCTAATTCTGAACTTTTAATGTAAAGAAATAAACACGTATTCTAATTTATCACAAATATTCACATTCTAAAGTGTGTTTTCAGCTAGGAAGCATGTTGCATGTCTAACTACTCAACTGCAATTACTGGAGAAATAGAGAAATGCGATTCACCTGGTTGTAATTTTGGCATAATTCCCTATTTTCTTATGAGAAGGTGACACAGCAGGATTGCTTAAGAACTTTGAGATGCATTCCTTCAGCAGTCGTCATGGTAAACTTCCAAGTACTACCACAAGGTGGCAGAAGAGGATAGATCATAGGACAGCAGACTCAAGGCTCAGACTTCGGAGATTGTGTAAATCATTCTCCCTTTGGGTGGTTGAAACTACTGTGGTTGGGGAAAGGTTTTTTTAGTCTTGGAAGTTCTATCAGGTGCTTAATAATAAGTGTGCACCAGAGTTCAGCCAGAGAAACAGAATCAGTAGGAGATACATGTAAAGACATTGATTACAAGGAATCGGGCTGTGCACTCTGGGGCTGGTAAGGCGGACCCAGGACCTGTGGGGCAGGCAGCAGGAAGGGCAGGCTGGGACTGTGAAGCAAGGCTAAGACTTGCCCTCGGGCAGATTACATCTTCGGAGATGTAACAGTACTTACCTTCAGAATGTGATTCTGCCTTTGGCTTACTATTTTTGTAGGTAGAAGCAATACTAGTTGGTTCTACTTGGCCTTTCCTACCATAAAAAGCCCTCACCCAACAGAGAGCATAGCCTATTCTCCCAGCAGGTTAGAGTTTGATCCTTGTCTCTCCTGGGAAGCCAGGACCATTGTGTTTCCAAACCAGCATATCTGAGAAGAAAACGTTCATCCAGAATTTCTATAACAGGACACATTACAAGAAGCTGACAGGCCATTGCCCAGGAATGCCAGGCTCACTTTCACATGCACTAGGACCTGGCTGAGTTCCAACTCTGTCTGACCCCACTTTCACAGTGAATTTCTGGAATAGTAGTATCCCCACCGTGGAGGAGAGCCTGGCCCTGGGGCTTGGCTGGGACCAAGTACTGGTCAGGAGCACCGGGGCCCTTGAAAACACGTGGCTGGGCCTCAACCCCGCTGCACACTGGCATGGAGCCACCGGTAGGGGACCAGCAGCAACGGGCCGCCGGTGGACCTCTCCAGTTGTCTTGTCAGGGCACCACAGCAATTCACATCCCAGGCTGGTGTTCGAGGTGCCACTCACCTCACTGTCCCCACGCGGTTCTGAAGGAACTGGAAACTAGACCAAAGTCATAGTGTCAAACTGCCTCTGCTGCCACACTGATCAGAGAACGCAGCGTGGAAGCAACGGTCCTCCTGACCCAGGCTGAAGGGACCTTCTGACGTAAGCAGAGAGGTCCTGCTTGTCTTCAAAGCTTCCCCACAAACGGAAGAGGGCAGATGGCCCTTGAAGCTAGAGAGAAGGCTTCAGCTCCCTATGCCTCAGGAATTGTTCCCAGGCTCATTAACCCAGTTCTTCTTCCCTTCCATATGATCGAGAAGGGGAGGAACAGCATTCCCCTGAGAAACATTCATTGGGAAGAGATCAAGAATAAAAGAAAGAAAAGAATCTTCCAGTGCAGTTCTACAAAGAAGTCCGGAGGGAAATGTGAACCAAACTGTCACTACCCACCCACAAAGGGTAGCCCTGCTGGCTTTTTCACTGAATTTGTCCTTTACTTAAGGAACCAATAGCTGGCTCTTATAAAACATGGCAACAAAACTTATATTTGAGTTTTCTTTTCACGTGACCAACAATTACTGCTAGGGAGTCCCAATACTAACACCCCACCTTATTTCCCTTCCCTTGACCTAAACCTACTAGACAATCCTGCTGGGAGTTTCATGCCTGCAGTACCATTCGGTCATCCCATCCATCTAAAGATGGTAATAAGACTACAGACAGCTGGTCCTGCAAGGAACACGTGGCCAAGTAGCTACAAATTAGGCTTCTCCCTGCCATTTCACTGCCCGCCTCTCAATCCCACATGGTCTTCCAGCGCCACTCAAAGCAGCGGCCACTGCTTCGGTCCTTCATGTGTCCAGCATTTCACTTCCACTTCCCATTTAGTTCAGAAGTCACATCCTTTCTTTCCCCCTAAAAGCAAAGAAACAAGCATTTATTCAAGCAGCCCTCACTTCCTTGCCTTTCAGGAGCCAGCTAGAGAGAGACACACAAGGTAACCCTTCATCAGAAGGACCTAGGGAACTCTGACCAGCTTAGTCTCTGATTCAGTTCTGATACTGGCCATGATGGTGTACAGGGCTTTTCCAAACTCCAATGCTGAAACCTGTCTTCAAATGACAATTTAGAGAAAGCCCAACATACAAAAGAGATCCAGTCATAGCTGCTCTTGTGTAGGAAGACAGAAAAAAGTCCCCGAGCTCATGTCTGGGCACGTGTCTCACAGTTCATACCCACTGTTGGGTCGGAGGCCTCTGAGCCATATAGAATCACTAAGACGTGACTCTGTTATATCAAGGAGGTACATGACAAGGTAAAGACAGTTACTATGTTATGTTTCCATTGCCCTTCCTTCCCTGGCTTTCAGTCACACCAAAAGAAACTCCAAGATCAGTTCAATTTTGAGTAGTTGAGAATAGAATGACCAAAGTGAACCTCAGAAGCAGCTACCTCCCCAGGTCAGAACTGATTCATGGTAGAGTTCAGTGGTTGGACAAGCTGAACCAGGGCTGGCCATGGCATGGACACTACACAGGGAAGCATGTCTCAGAGACAGCCACTGTTCCTGGGTAAATCACAGAGCACATTGCCACGGTCCTGGAAGTGCACTTAAGAGGGATCGAGTTCTTGGGACTGTGGTTCAACCTGGGAGCTCAGAATATAAGCCAACAACAACTTAGTCACTAAGAACGTATAAAGTTCAGCCTAGGAGCAAGAGCAGGTCTGACAACGCTAAGTGGTCATTGCGGGCCCAGGAGATCGTAAGAAATAGAAGTGGCTCTAGATCCTGAATTAGCGCTAAGAGACTTCACAAAATGAAGCTTTTCTGCCCCACCCTGCCTTCCCATTAGTGATGATTATTCATGTCTAAGAATGACTTTGCCCTGACTGGTGTAGCTCAGTGGATTGAGTGCCAGCCTGCAAACTGAAAGGTCTCCGGTTCAATTCTCAGTCAGGGCACATGTCTGGGCTGTGGGCCAGGTCGCCAGTGAGGAGCATGTGAGAGGCAACCTCACACACTGATGTTTCTCTACTTCTCTTTCCCCTTCCCTCCCTCTCTCTCTAAAATAGTAAATAAATAAAATCTTTACCAAAAAAAGGAATGACCTTGACCTCCAAATGTCCCTGGTGTACAGAATATAATCTGAAGTATGTTGCTTATCCTAGCAAGTTTTTTCCACCTTTGGGGACACTTTCTCCACATAGACCGGGCCTGTGAGCAGAGCTTTCCGCCCGTGAAGCCACACACAGCGGGCTATATCAGTGGGTATGACGCAGATCTCTCATCCCTTGGGCTCACTGGGGCTTGCAGCCGTGCACAGCTTTTCACATCCCCTCCAATGTGTGCTGCACAAATATTTCCATGTGTACCTCCATTGAGGTTGAATTTTGCTTTCCATCAAGAGATCCACTCATAGAATATTCAGACCTGGAATCCATTTATTTTGCAGAAAGATAACCTTAGCTTTAACCATAACTGGTTAGCAATAAAGGATTGAAGGTTGAGTCTTTAAAATATAGCATCCCTTGACTTATTTTGGCTAAGTTAAGTATCTCCAGAACCTGCTGTGATGGCTTTAAAGTCTTCTTCCATTCTGATCAACACACCTGTATGAAACTAGTCTCCCTACTAGAAAAAATATTGAAGCAAAACAGGGTACTTCAGTTATATTATCCCTTGTGAGTAGCATTGCTGTCAATCCAACCCAGATTCAATAAATTAGGAGGCAAATTTGTCACATTAAGAACTGAGTGCTTGAAGTACTAATGCACCGTATTCATTCTGCATAAGAACATTTAGTGCAATAACCATAATCCTTGATAACACCAACCTATCATTCTGCAATTATAATACTTATAGTCATCTATTATTTTAATGAATATAAAGTTGATAGTTCTTCCCTTTTCTTCTGAGTATGTTTATCAAAATGTTGTTTTATATCTATTAAGTCTAATAGAATTTGGCTTTTATTTTTTTGATAATTCATTTTACTGCATTTTATAAGATATTGGCCCCTGACAGCTTAGAAATGAACTTATCCCACAGCAGATAGTCTGAGATGCACCTGTTTGGGCCACGCCAGCCTTGTAAACTCATCTGATAAGCAGGGTTACTGTCTAGAGAGTTACCTATTTCACCTCTGTCACTTCATTGCCCTCAAACCCTAAAACCTCCACCTGAAAATGGGAAAGTATGACTGGGTAAAAGGTGTTTTTTCAAGACCAATCAGAAGCCAGTGTTCAGGGCCCCAACCAACTCAAAATTTCCAATTTTATCCATTTTCAAATAACCTGAGCAAATGAAAACAAAGCAACTAGCCCTTGGTGGGAGGGATAGATAGTGTTGATAGATATCAACCTCAAAAGCATCAAGCTGGGCTAAGAGACCAGACAAGAAAAAGCCCCAACAATGAAGATGTGGCAAATACACATCAGAGCAAAGGCCACAAGGACATGACCTAACACGGGCCTAATGCCATGGCCTCACGATTGCGAAGCCTCAGTCCCTGTTCAGGGACCACACACACAGGGTCTCGTGTTTGAGCATTTTAGGGCACAGCCACCAATTAGAGCTTTAAACATAGCTTCCAACAGGGGGCACTTAGTAACTGTAGAAAAAGAGGGAAGCTTTAAGTTGAAAACCATGACCGGTTTTGCTAACTTGCCTGAAATTTGGGGCCTGAAAGTACAGATATTGCCACTTTTACAGGGATTTGCTTTACCACACTGAGGTAGAGGGAAACATTTTTATTTTAAAATATTTTTTAATTCATTTCAGAACAATAAAATCCATTATATGTTGACACATTTTCTAATTGTAGTATTCTATTATATAAAGGTAGCATAACTTGTTTCTTTATTAAATTTAATCTTTATTGTATTTTTTCCATTATCATTTAGTCCCCTTCTACCTCCTCCCCTGGCAATCACCACCCTGCTGTCCATGTCCACAGTCCTTTTTCCTTTTTGCTCGATCCCTCCGCCCCCTAGCCTCCCCCACCACTACCACTAGCTGTCATCTACTCTCCATCTATGCGTCAAGAGAACTATTTTTAGTTAAAGTCCACTAGAAGATACTCGTCCTCAGCTTCATACAATCTTCCAGAGGAAAGGTAAGGCATAGCTATCTTCTAAACTAGCTAGAAATACAGTCACCCAAGCCCTCCTCCTTAGGACACAGTGGGGAACTTTGTCATGCTTCAGAGGCCTAATGTCTCAAACCCCCTTGTAGAGCTTCACATTATTTGAGTCTCCTCACCCCAAGGGCTCTCTCTGTGTCCCAGCTGATAGAGATGCTGTCGACTCCAGGACTTAGCCTCTAACACTCACGTACCAGAGACCGATTCACAAAGAAGGAAGTCAATGGGAGGAACCCATCTTAAAATATGGCAGCTACTTAAATTAGCGAGCTTATTTTTTTTAAGATTTTATTTATTTACTTTTTAGAGAGAGGGGAAGGGAGGGAGAAAGAGGAGAGAAATATCAGTGTGAGAGAGATACATCAATTGGTTGCCTCTCACACGCCCCCAACTGAGGAACCTGGGCTGCAACCCAGGCACGTTGCCCTATCTGGAAATTGAACCTGTGACCTTTTGGTTAGCAGGCCGGCGATCTACTGAGCCACTCCATATTGGTGAGTTTAATATGGCAGAATTGATGAGAATAAGGTCAAAACCCAAATTTCAACTCATGCTACATCAATTTGTGGTTATTAATGCATGCTTTACCAAGTTATTTATAATCTTTGAAGGCAAGGGGAAATTTTTGTTATTAAAAAAGAAAAAGTTACCTGTTTTTCTTGTTTTTGTTTTAGAGAAATCTAAGCTTAAGACCACCCTCAAACACTGTTTTTCTGGCTTCTTCTCTTCCTCCCCTCTGCTAATGTTTGGCAGTTGGAAGAATCCAAAGTCAGTAATGAGTTTAAGGCATGAATCCACCTTATTAATCTTTTAATAGTCACCTAATCAATATTACCTAATTCTTTATTAGGTCTTTATTAATTTACTCAAGCTCTACCTTTCCAATATCAGGACAGAGTAGATACTTGATTCATGCTGGGTTGAGGTTTATTAGAAAGGCATAACAAAGCCAAGAATTTAGAGGACGAGAGAGTTCCATGAGGAAGGAAATGTGAACCTTCTGGGTTCCTCCCTTGCTAAAGAACGGCAGGAAAAGAAATAGGCCGAGTTTTACTTCTGCTTCTTTTTTCCTTTTTATCACCTCACTAAACTCAACGATCTGCAATCAGGAAAAGAAAAGAGATGCAAGCTTCTGATGAAAGGCCACTTCAGGCTGAGGAGATCTGATGCATTGACTCAGAGAAATTAAGTGATCCTGAATCCCACAAAAACTACCAGAGGCATGCAGTGTTGGTGAGGGAAGACCCTTTATCATGACTCTACAGAATCTGTATGTGGCAGTCACCAGACAAGAGGTCCAAGTCAGGCAGAAGCATCAAGACACTGGAGATCCTCAGACCTTGAGTAGTCCTTCCCCACAAGGAACTGACAGCCAACTTCTGAACCAGCCAGAAGAGCCGGTTTCCTGAGCACCATCCCTCCCATTGCCTGGGAAAGAGCCCACAGGTACTTCAGGCTTTGTGCAGAGCTTGGCTGTCAAAGATCAAGAGGAAAAAGCTAAAGGGGCTCTTCAGTTAAACTGTCTACTGTCTCAACTGCTGAGGATGGGCTTGGAGAATAGCTTTCTGGGGACACTTTGAAAGCAGCTCCCATGGAAGCAGTATCTCTGACCCAGTGTTATAGTCACAGGCAGGGTCACTGAAGTTCATCAAGATCACTGGAGGCCACCTGAATAGGTACTATTAAATGAGAGAATCTTGGCTCCAACCCTTTGAGCTTTGGCCTTCCTTATCTGAGTGGAAGCCAACCTCTGGGAATCCCATACCCTCCTAGGTGGAGGTTCTCTAGACCCAGAACCCTACCATGGACTTTAGGTATATAGGACAGGTCAGCAAAAAGGCACAACGTGCTTAGGAAGTCTTGTCTATCTTTCTCAAGAGTCCCTAGCCTGTTCCAGGCGCTCCTCAGAGACCCACTTCTCTCTTTAGTGTGGAATAAAAACCACTCACGCTTCCCTGCTTACTTATTCTGTGAAACATGTCACCTACTTCACTTTACTGGATCCCACCCCACTGCTGTCTCTGGATAAGTCTAGGCCCTCAGTCCAGTCCTTCAGGTTCCTATGCTTCTCTGCTGTGGCCTGTGCTAAGCCTCCATGTGGAAACTTTAATCCTGAGAACTCTCTCCACGGAGGGCACAAGGCAGAGCAGATGGCTTATGCTCTCCTTTGCCCGACTGATGTGGGTTTTTTGTTGGTGTTTTTTTTTTCTTTTGTCTGTTTCCAAGGCATAGACAACAGGTTAAACTGCATTGCAGGATTAAAATTGCAAAGAGCTTTGAACAGTAAGGCCAAGTTCGTTTCCCTTTGGAGTGGGAGAAAAAGGGATTTTACCTTCCCATTTTTTACTCCACTTCAAATAACATAGTGACTTGAAGAACCAGGAAAGATAGGATGACAGGGAACAGGAGTTCTCTGAGACAAAGTAATTGGGAACAGGAACGGCTACAGGAGTTCTCTGGGACAATGTAATTGACCTATAGAATGAATAGTGCTTATCAAGAAAAAAATGTAAAGGCTGTATGAAATAGGCAGAATCTTAGACATTTAAAAAGTCAACTCTTTAGATTCATCTGGCAAGATTTAGCAGACCAGGATTGGCAAAGTCCTTTGGCCCTCTCTGCTAGGTTTCCCTACATATGTAAACCATATGAAACTTTATCTTGGAGAGACAGGAAGGAAAGTAGAGCTCAAATGTTAACTGGGAGCTGTGAGGTAGAGGAAGGGGTCAGGAGCAGAACCCACAGAGGGCTTTTCTGGTTTATTTACATATGATAATCAAGTGCCTCCTCACCCTCATATCCTCTCTAGCTGGGACTGTTATTTCTGTCCTCATGTCAAATCATGGGAGAGCGAACAATCTAAGCAATAATAAAATAATAATGATTATAAAGAGAATAATAATAATACTTATTGAACTGTGAATGTATACCAAGTTAATAAGCACCTGACATTGAATCCTTATAGCATCATATGAGGAAGATACTGTTAACCCACTAGGAAATGGAGTCTTGAAGAGATTAAGTGACTTATCAAAGGTCACACAGCTAATAAGTAACAGCCAGCATTTGAACCCAGACAGCTGAGTTCATCACCCTACACACTGCTGAAACCATTTTCAAGAAGGTTGTCAGGTCCTTCTTTCCTATCATTCACTGTAATATCCTCCTAGGACCCTGCCTACTTTCAATAGGATGTTCTACTCCTCATTGCTCTTTAGGACTTTCAGGACTCCGGGGCTTACCCCCATGTCTTAACCTGCTGGTAGTCTGAGAGTTGTACCAGGGTTCACCCCAGCTGCTACTGATTACATTCTTTACCTCCAGACCACAGTGTCCCAGGGAGCATGCAGCCCAAGGTTATGATTGTCATTGAAGTGGATTGGGAACCAAGTAAAAACAAGGCTCATTTTGTTCTTTAGTTTCTTTTTGGCATAATTTAGGTAGCCAGATTTCAGGATCTACACGATATGAGACCACATGGAAAATGGAAAGATTTCCTCAGCAAGCTGGAAGAAAATATGGGTTCTTTACCTGGGTAATCCTTCTACCTCAAGAGCACAGTCTCTGGAGCAGGCATTTGTAATCATAGGGGGACCAGAGGGTTGTGAATCCCCCCAAATTATAAGTAAAATCCTAAGAGCATAAAAAAAGAAAGGCATAACAAATAAGAGCTATAAGATTGTTACTTGAGAAAAAAGACAAACTAACAAGGAAATAAAGACAACCACTAGATATTGAGATACAGTAAAAGGGTCAGCAGGCTGAAAGTCCATATAAAGACACAGAACAATCTTAACAGGACAGAAGTGGAAAGAGTTGAAAAAGCAAGCTAGGAAGGAAGACAAGGTAATTGAGTGAAACAACTGGGTTAGTTAATTGGAAAAACAAAGTGCAAGATGTTGCCCAGCCTTTAATGAGGAAGTAGAATAAAAGCAATAAACAGTAAGATGAGTCAAGGGATGAGGGAGTCATTTCCATAACCATCCCATCACATTTGTGTGCAGAACTAGTAACTGGCTTTGGAAGGAGACCAGGGGTTTGAAATCCTAGTACCTCTTATAATGGAGACTTTGGGCAGTTAGCTTCTATGCATCACCTATAAAAGTTGATAACTACCTAAGGCTGATTAGTTGAGATTCAGTTATCTGGCATTGGGCCAGTACTGGAATGCTTTCTTGGTTAAGTCAGCAGAAGAGGAAACTGGCTATTGTAATACATCACAGTAAGATTTCCACATCAGTTCTAGTTTATCAGTTGACCTGTGCTGATTGCTTCACTGAATCAGATAGGTATTCTGTTAAGTGAATTCAGATTTTACTATTAAATAGAAAAATTAAGTGCATGCATGCATTTATCATGTATGACAAGAAGCAGGCCTTAACTGTTGTTTTTTTCTTTTTCATTGAAACAGCCCAGAGATCTATTAGATGGAGTTAAGCCACACACACACACACAAAAGGAAACAAGAAGATATGTTCCCAGTTATGACATTTATTCCACCTTTTAATGTCTATTTGGTCACTTAGTCTGATGCAAATATGTATATGACTAAGCTTATGACACTTAACGAGTCATCTTGCCACACCAACAGTTTCAGTCACACAGTAGTAGGAGCTCCGTGTTACCCACAGTTGACACTTGAGTCAATATAGAAGAGCCGGGCAAGCAGATAGGACTTTGTGATATAGGAAGTGACTCCGGTTCCCCTAAGTCATTTAGTTTCCTGCTGAGCAAGGTAGGAATGACATCTACGTCATTTTGTGTGGTTTGGGTTTATTTTAGAGAGTCAATTTGATACTTAACCCTTAGCTATATTAAGCATTTAACTATATTAAGCATTAGGTGAAACTTTTGTTCTATAGTCACGTTATACAAAGTCCTCATAAGGGCAGTTTAATTGTACACAAAGACACTTAGGAAACTATTTGTTTTCGGTTAAGTTGAGAAAGTGACTTAACTCTGGGCCATAGGGAATTTTTTTTTCTATGAAGTGATGGAACCACCTCATAAGGTAGTTACTACCAAGGAATAAATCAACAAGTGCATGCAGAGCATTGAGAATAAGGTTATAAAGGTTTAGCTCCTGCTGCTACTAATCCTTGTCCATATCCACACATTTATACAGTTAGCCACGATCCGAATCTACTGTTCACATACTGTCACCTCGGTCCTACCTATTTAAGCAATGAGCATGTGTATGTAGACAACAGTGCTTATGGCATGAGGGAAGGGGGAACCAGAATATTCAATATCCACTAGAGAGTAAAGAAAAGGGGTAAAAATGAATTAAGTGTAGGGAAGGGAACACAAACATAAATGGTCAAGAGGTGCGGGGAAAGTGGTATAAAGTTAGGCAAGAAAGTAGCTAGTATGGACACAGAATGGAACTAGGAGAATACTAAAGAGAACCCAAACAGAAGAAATGCAAGTTGTTTTTTCGGATCTCTAGAGCCAGGCCTTCTTGCCAGCCGCCGGTCCACAGCAGTCCCCAGCCAACTGCGCCAGCAACACGGTGAGGCTGGTACGCAGGGCAGGAGTCACATTGTGCCTGCGCCCCAAGGACGAGGACTGTGCAGATCATTGTTCCTCACTGGACTAGGAGCCTCTAAAGAGGAAAAGGTCTATTTTCTTCATATTTGAACCCAGAGCATGTCAAGTGTTTAATCTGGCATCGTAGTGCACAGTAACGTGCACATAGTAGGTGATCAATAAATACTGTCAAATGCCTACACGAAAGAATGAATACCTGACAAGAAATGAGTCCACCTCCTACCCGGCCTATCTCGTTGAATAATAACATTTCCCTGTGCGCTTGGGGGCGACCGAGCGCTTCTATGAAGTTCAGAGGCAACAATTACTTCCCACGGCCCCTTACCCACCCTCCCTGTCCATGCCACAGTGTCTCATGGGAAAGGTAGTTCTAGCACTGGTTGCCTGGCCCCGGGCAAACTGAGCCCAAACTCAACTTCCCAGCAAGCAGTGCAGCGGCCTTGGGACGTGGGCAAGGTAGCTGTATCAGACGGGAGAAAGGTGTTTTGCAGCCGGCAGGCTCTCCACTGCTCCTGTTTTTTCGGCTGCAGTCACAGACCCACCCACAGAAGGCTGGCAGGCACTAGAGCCACCAGTATGTGGCTCACGCGGCCCTGAAAGAGAAGGATTTCTTGAAGAAACCCCAGTCCGCAGATATGAATCCTTTAACTAAAGTCAAGCTGATTAGTGAGCTAAATGAGCGTGAGGTCCAGCTCGGGGTGTCGGATGCCGTGTCCTGGCATTCCCAGTACAAGGAGAGCGCCTGGATCTTTCTGGGTGGACTTCCTTATGAGCTGACTGAAGGGGACATCATCTGTGTGTTCTCACAATATGGGGAGATTGCTAACATTAATTTGGTGCGGGACAAGAAGACTGGGAAATCCAAAGGATTCTGTTTCCTCTGCTATGAAGACCAGAGGAGCACAATTCTGGCCGTTGACAATTTTAATGGGATCAAG
>VMDR010012649.1:0-26214 GCA_007922815.1 Macrotus californicus | reverse complement strand
AATACCAAAATGTTGAGGACTCTAGCATATATTCTAGAAGCTTTTGACTTACAAATAAAGACTGTTTTTCAGGAATGGAAATCTTGAGTGTAGCAAGTTAGCTCGCTATTAAGTGAAGTTAAATTACATGTTAATAAGAGCCATTTTCTTGCAAAAATTTAACATTCATCATAAATGTTATAATGTACTTGGCATATCTAAATATTTTATACATATATATTTTCCTTCTAATAAGTATTTTAGATAAATTTATTGTTATGGAAAAATATATAAACTATAATAAAATTCAACAGGACCATTATTTTAACAACATAGATTGTTGTGATATAATTTTTTAAAAAGATTTTGTTTATTTATTTTTAGAGAGGGGGAAGGGAAGGAGAGAGGGAGAGAAACATCAACGTGTGGTTGCCTCTTGAGCACCCTCTACTGGGGACCTGGCCTGCAACCCAGGCATGTGCCCTGCCTGGGAATCAAACCAATGACCTCTTTGTTCCCAGGTCTGTGCTTAATCCACTGAGCTACACCAGCCAGGTCTGTTTTGATGTAATTTCACTAAGCATTTAAAGCATATTTGTGCTATGTATAGTTTAGTATTGAATATGGTATTATTGGTTTAACTTAGACTTTAAGTGAAAAAGTACTGTATTTGAGTACATCCTTAGTTTAAATTTAAGGAAACAAAGTACTTGAGAATATATAAATAAATTCATTGGCTCATTCAACACATATTTATTAATAATTAATTAATAATTCTAAATGTGCTAATACTACTTTCCCACACCCGTCCAAAAGAAGTGCTAACATTTTTCCCTTCTTTGCTTATATTTAGGTCTAATCATCTGCTGGTAAAAGAAGTTGACCAGATTGGTCTTTAACACCAATGTAGAACTTACAGAGTTGTTTACAATTTAACTCTAGATTTCAACATTTAATGTGTTAGCAATGACTATAACCTTTATGAAATCTCTAAGAAATAAGTTACTATTGCTAATAGAACAATATTTGCATTTGGAGCCTTTTCTCTGGAGGTCGAGAATTACGGGTGTTATGGAGGATAAATTAATCGTGGGCTCTAGAAAGAAGAACTCCAGCAGAGTGCAGTGGTAGGGTGATATGGCCTAGAAGAATGAGAACCAGACTGCCCAGAGTCCTGGGTTCTGCTACTGCTACTCACTAGCTATAAGACTTTGGGCAAGTCTTGCAGTCTTTCTGGATCTTACTTTCCAGATCTGAAAAATATGGATAATAATCTTTACTTTGCCTCCTCATAGGGATACTTTCATGATAAGTAGTAGCTTCCTTATTTGAAAATTGGTTGTTGCAGCCCTGGTGGATATGGCTCAGTGGACTGAGTGCTGGCCTGTGGACCAAAGGGTCACCAGTTCGATTCCCAGTCAGGGCACAGCCCTGGGTTGTGGGCAAGGTCCCCAGTATGGGGTTCATGAGAGGCAACCACACATTGATGTCTCTCTCCCTCTCTTTCTCTCTCCCTTCTCCTCTCCAAAAAAATTAAATAAATAAATAAATAAATAAATAGTTTGTTGCACAAACTAGTTTGCACAATAGTTTGTTGTTACAGCAGTTCTTTTTAAAAAGACTTTATTTATTTTTAGAGAGAAGGGAAGGGAGGGAGAAAGAGGGGAAGAGAAACATCAATGTGTGGTTGCCTCTTGTGTGCCCTGCACTGGGGACCTGGCTTGCAACCCAGGCCTGTGCCCTGACTGGGAATCGAACCGGTGATCCTTTGGTTCACAGGCCGACACTCAGTCCCCTGAGCCACACCAGCCAGGGCAAATTAGAGTGGTTCTTAATCTGTGGGTGATCCCAGAACCCCCTTGAAACTATGCAAATGTTTTAAAATATATTTTAATGGATTATGCTATTACAGTTGTTCTATTTTTTTCTCCCCTTTATTCCCCTCTGCCCTGTGTCCCCTCCACCATCATTCCCCCACCTTAGTTCATGTCCATGGGTCATATATATAAGTTCTTTGACTTCTGCATTTTCTATACTATTCTTAACCTCCCCCTGTGTATTTTGTGCCTAACATTTATGCTTCTTATTCCCTGTACCTTTTCCCCCATTCTCCTTCCAATCCTCCCTGCTGATAACCCTCCATGTGATCTCTATTTCTGGAAATCTGTTCCTGTTCTAGTTGTTTGCTTAGTTTTGTTTTTTTTTTTTAGGTTCAGCGAAACTATGCAAAATTTTGTTTACATGTGTATATGTACATTTTTCTGGGTATGAGGTCTGTAGCTTTTGTCAGATTCTCAAATGGGCAAGTGACTCAAAGAAGGTTAAGAAACACTGGATTTGAGAATCTCTAACATCCTTTCTACTCTTAAATTCAAATTCCATTCTCCCTCTCTGAATAATATATATGCAAGCACTTTGAAAGACTGCTAAACAAATGCAAAGTATCATTCTTCATCTCTCTTTATGGATCTAGTCTGTGTAAAAGTCATAGCCATACTTGAAAAGGTGATATTATATTATGTTGCATGGGTTATTGAATAAATATATTACCTGAGGGAATCTCTCAAATACAAGGTTCAGTATTAGACCCATAGGAGAATTAGAGTACGTCATAGAAACTCAGAAAAAACAGAAGGACATCTCGATAATAGAACAAAAATATTTTTGTATAGATTCAGTGTAGTTTAGCGGACAAGATTTAAACTAGTAATTCAGCTGGTGTGAGGCTATCGATTTAGTTCTAGTCTGGATTGCGATGCTCACAGCTGTGTCTTACTTCCCTTCTCTGTAAAATAGTTTTAGTAATTCACACCTCACAGGGCCTCGGGAAGAGTAGGTTAGCTAGTCAGATTAAAGTGTTTTTAGTCAAATGTACTGCATTATAGAAAGCAAAGAATTCTCCATTCTAAGGAGGAAAATCTTACTATTAAGGATTCCCTAACTCCGAGGGGAGCTGGCTTGAGGAGGGGCATATTGAATTTGAGTCCCCTTCACTACAGTGAAAAAAATCTACTGCGTAGTAAGAAAGTTTTTTATTTAAGACATAGTTGACCTGGGTCTCAATTTAGCTCTTCCTCTTTGGATTTGGCTCAGAATAGACTAAAAAGAGTACTTGGTTCTAGAATCCGTTCTTTCTACTAAGGGTGAGTCTGATTTCTAGATAGAAGGCAGGATGGGATCTTACACATTTTTATATTTACAGCCCTATGCAGGAACTCAATAAAATGTATTCATTGGATGTCCTTGGGCAGGTTACTTTCTCTAAGTGATGCATCCTCTATTTGTAGGGATAATAATAATTTAAAAATTGACCAGCATTTATTGGGTGAGTATCTGAACCAAGTACTTTACATATATTATTTGTTCTAGCCTCACAACAACGCTGTAAAATATTCTCCCCATTTTAAAGGTGAGGATTCTAAAGTTCACAGAAGTTAAGTGACTCAAGATCACAACCACCTTACAAACTCACTGGGAAGATAAAATCCTGTAATGTACATGACTGCGCTCTGACAACTGTTAAGGCTGCAGAGATGTCATGTTGCTGCCCCTTTTTTGCTTTTTGTTGCTTTTGTCAGCTGCTCTAGCTTCAGAGTCTTCATGAACAGCCAACCCACTGAACAAAGACGGTGCTTCCCCTCAGTTCATTGAGAGGTAATTGACATACAGTGTTGTATGACTTTAAGGTCTACAGCATAATGATTTGATTTATGTTTATATCTCATGGACCAATTACCACTAGAAGTTTCGTGAACATCCATCTTCTCACATATTAACCCTTTCTCAGGTATATGATTGGCAAATATTTTCTCCACTCAGTAGATTGCCTTTTCGTTTTGTTGATGGTTTCCTTTGCTGTGGAGAGTGTTTTAGTTTGGTGTGGTCCTACTTGCTAATGTTTGCTCTTGTTGCCTTTGCTTTTGGTGTTCATCATTATGTATAGATACAAAGAAGAAAAAGAAAAAGGCAAAAAGACTTCCTTGTGGTTAGAACTCCTAGGATTTAGTGTCTTAACAACTTTCACACATGTCATATAGCAGGATTAGCTGTATCAATATATTGTATACTACATCCCTTATACCTGTTTATCTTGTCATTGGAAGTTTGTTCTTTTTGATCACCTTAATCCAGTCCCTCTCTCCCAAGCACAGATCTGATCTCTTTTCTAAGAGGTGCTTTGATAAACATTTTAAGGTGCATTGTGTTTCAGAAGTGCAGCTTTGGTGATAGGAAATGGGTGTTGGTGGGTCATTTTTGATTGGGTTAAATACTATTGTGTCACCAAGTAGCTGGTGCTGGGAGTGGAGAGAAGAATGAAGAGTAGCCATGAATGTTTGAAGACACTTTGTAAATATTCTGCCTGGAGCTTCTCCCACCACCTCACCATTAAAATAGATTAAGATTATGAAAACCAAGACATTCAGCTCTAAGGCTAAGGTTCAAGGTTGGAGTGTCATCAGTAACCTTTTTGAGACCAAGACCATGAGTGTGCTCCGAATCTCTTGGTTTCTGTGGAGCTGAGAGTCACAGTCACTGTCATACACAATGGTGAGAAATACTTTAAACCTCCCTAATGTAACAAAGACAGATGGATAACTATACAAGAGCACCGTCTCCCAGTTTGCCACTGGGGGAATGGTGCAGTCAAGTTAGAGGGAAATTACTGATTACTATGGAAAATTATCTTTTATTTCTGACCACTATAGATCTTCTTCATTTAAAAAATACCCTTTTCTGGGGCTATTTGATTTTGTGCAATTTTTTTTCTGCTTAAAAATTTAACAGAATACTTTTGATCATTTATTGCACATCTACACATTCACTAATAATGATGAAGGACTTGCTGTTGTCTAGTTTATTTGAGAGAGACATGAGCTACACCATAAGAGAGGGTGGGGAATCTGGGCTCAGTGCCCAGGATTTTTCTTTGCTATTTGGATCACTGTGTTTGCTCGAATATTTAATTAATCCCACTCTTGGAGTAATGCTTATTGCTGATTGCCATTGCTGAACTGAAATATTAAACCATATGTAACACATCTTCAATAAAATTTAAAGGTCCCTAAATGATGTATGTATTTGACAGTCCTTAATGAAAACTGACTACAGGAATTTCAGGAAATGGATAGGATTAATAGTAACAATTCTTTTCATTCATGTGAAAGGAAGTTCAGAATTATAAAATGAAACAGGAACTAGCACAACATTCGGGGTAGGATTGTACCAATTCTTGGATGTGTAGGTTGTTATTTTGTTGTAAATATCTGGTTCTTCTACTGTATCTCTGGTAAGGACTTTTCCTGAACTTCTCTAAGACTAGTTCTTTTTGGAACACAGTTTAGCCATAGTTAGACTATCAGGGGACCCTCTGATAATTCTCTTTTGAGTAATTCAATAAATGGCATGATTTTCTCTTATTATTGAACTGATGCCTCAGCAAAGGGTTAGAGGAATTCTGCTGTTTGTGCGGAAATCTTGTGCCGAGAGCATTGACCTTGAATTTCTGTACACTTTGCAGGTCATGCAATTACCAGTGTTATCCTATTTACTTATTTAAGGATGTGGCAAGAAGACCTTCCAAAAAATGGACTGATAAATATGAGTGGAGGGGAAAAATCCATTTCTTTTTTCGAAAGGATAGATCTAGAGTTGTAGTGATGGAAAGAATTCCAAGCTTCAGTTAAAATGTCTGTTGAGCAGGTCGGAGCAAATAGTCCAACGCATTGGAGTGTGCCTGTGCAGGCAAGAGCAATAGATTCTGTGAGACGAGACAGTGTTTAAGAATTCGATAGAATCCAGTGGTCTTCAAACTTTGTAAATCCTCAAGTGCCTGAATTCAAACAAAATCTTACATACTTAAATATGTAAAGCGGATTTAAGGGGAGCCATTCCCTTTGAAGTCAGAGAGATCACACCTGTTCATATGCTTCCCTTTTTTCCTTCCTTCTGAGCACAGTTTGAAAATCACTCACCTAATCCAACTTTTTCGTTTGACATATATGAACATCCATGTCTGAGAGGAGTGAACCAACTTGTACTAGGTTGTATGACTAAGCAGTGTTTGGGCTGATTCCCAGACCAGTGCTCTGCTCTATTTTATACTTTCTGCTTCATCCAATCTCTTTTTTTCTAGCTTGGAGCTCTGGAAAGAGAGCCATCCTCTCTACTAGAACACTAGGGAAAAGCAGTGTGGTCAGAGGTTGCTAAGACAGTGGGGGAACAGAGTCACAAACACTGTTCTCACAGTCCTGGAGCTCAGCCTTGCACAGGACAGGCATTTATTGATGGTCTATTATATGTAAGGCATGGCTTAAGGCCCCAAAGAAGTGCAGAATCTCAGACTAGGGGAAGAAGCCATATATTTATTGTTCTTTGCTTTATATTTTCTTTTTAAAAATATGAGCAAAGTGGTAATTTAGAGCATACATATCATACAGTCACCACAGTGGTTTGGGCAGGGGCTGCGGAGGCAGAATGCCCAGTTTTGAAATCTGGCCTGGACACTTACGTTGAGCAAATTCTTAACTTCTCAGTGCCTTTGTTCATTTACTTCTCATCCGTAAGTAAATAAAACAAACAAACAAACAAAACTACCTGCATCACGGAATTGTTGTGAGGATGAAATATATATTTTATATATAAAACTTATATATATATATATGTGCCAAGTACTATATATACATATATATTTACTACCTGGGACATAGTAAGTACTAGATAAATCTTAGCTATTATTTTTTAAAGGTTTTATTTATTTTATTTTTAGACAGAGAGGAAGAGAGGGAGAAAGAGAGGGAGAGAAACATCAGCGTGTGGTTGCCTCTCGCATGTCTCCTACTGGGGACCTGGCCTGCAGCCCAGGCAGGTGCCCTGACTGGGAATTGAGCCAGGGTCCCTGTGGTTCGCAGGCCAGCACTCAATCCACTGAGCCACACCAGCCACGGCAAATCTTAGCCATTTTTACAGTTATGATTATGATCTTATGTTATTCACAGTGACAATTCAAGGGTCTCCTCTAAATCAGTGTTTTGGTTTTGTATTTCTATATATTGTTAAACAAATCATGTGGAAATTATATTTTGAATACTGAAGTTACAAAAGCATTATCAATTCATTTTGGTAATCTTCATTTCTTATTTTAGGAAACGGCGTGCTTAACTTCTACATACTCATCTTAGTCAGTTTGGGCTGCTCTAACAAAGTACCACAGACTGGGTGGCTTACAAAAACAGAAACTTATTCCTCACAGCTCTGGAGGCCGGCAGTGCGAGATGAGGGTGCCAGCCAGCACGGTCAGATCTGGCGAGGACACTCTTCAGGGCTGTAGACCCCCAGCTTCTCATTGTTCCTCACATGGAGGAAAGAGCAGAGAGCTGGAACAAGCTCTTGCGTCTCTTCCTGTGAGGGCACTAATTGTGTTCGTGAGGGTTCCACCTTCATGACCTCATGACTTCCTAAAGGCCTGCCCTTCTGATTCCATCACCTTGGGGGTTAGGATTTCAACACATGAATTTTGAGCAAACACATTTAGTCCACAACAATACTCTAAGTTTAATGATAGTTTATATATATATACATATATATGGCATATGCAGTATGAGACACCCCACTTACTCCTGACTCCTAAGTTGCTTTGTACATCTCAAATAGGAATTTTGATCATTAGAAATATATGGCACTCACCAGGGATAACCTTATGCCATCACTTATTCTTTTTAATGTATTTACTATCTCCTCAAACAAAAAGTAAGACTATGGATACAAACAATGTCATACATATCTTTTTGTGTTTCTAGTGTGTAGCCTTGTGCCTTGCACAGAGGAGGCAATTGACAGATGTTTGCTATGTCATAATTTCTGTTGTGAATGGCAACATCGCTCAATTTTTTCTTTTCTAATTTTAAACTGTCAGCCTCATTATAATATTTTCTATACTATTTTTCTTTGTTCCACTGGATCTAGGTTTATAAATCTGTTGGGCCATGACCAAGAGCAAAAAGCTAGCGCATGGAGGTGGGAGCCATATGCGTCGTTTTAACGAACAGTCACCGTGGCATATGGAGAAGGACGGCCCGATTAATTGTCGGGTTTGATGGGGTTGCTGCCTGCCTGCACGAGTCAGTCCCGGGGCCAATTTATGGGAGTGAAATCTTGTGATGGGCTGGTCTGCCCGATAAACAAAGTAAATAAATGAGCCACATTGATTCAGTAGCTCAGATAATTTGCTAGAGTAACATGGAAATATATTGCTTCTTAACAAGAAGATTTGCATACTTTTTGTAAGTAGGTAGAGTGTTTTGGTAAAATCCCATTTACATGTGCTTTTAGTAATTTAATACATTTCTTTAGCACAAATAAACAAAGTGCTTTTGTTCCTTTAGAGTCAATGGTGCAAAGTCATGTTACAGTTGAATGACAGGTGTTTTTTAGACTAACTTTTTAAAGTAATAAAAATCATGTGTACTCAGGTAAACAATACCCTACAGGATATAAAGCAAAAAGTAAATTTCTTCTTCCTGGTACTCCTAACTCCCCAGTCCTTCTTCCCCAACAATAAACAGTGTTATACATTTTTTGGATATTCTTCTAATATTTATATATTATGCAAGCAGGACCATATTTACTTATTTTCTTTAACTTGCTTCATTCCCTTTAAAACATATCACAGACTTCTTTCCATGTCGGAACATATAGATCTACCTCATTAAAATAATTGTGCAATATTATTCTCCATGGATACCGTAATTTACCAACTTTCGTGTTAAGGGACAATGTTTGCTCTTGCAATCTATGCTGTGGTTATCACCCTTTAAATAACATCTTACACACTGGTGTGACTTGTCTGTAGGATAAATTTCTTTTTTTTTTTTTAAGATTTTATTTATTTATTTTTAGACAGAGGGGAAGGGAGGGAGAAAGAGAGGGAGAGAAACATCAATGTGTGGTTGCCTCTCACTTGGCCCCCACTGGGGAACCTGGCCTGCAACCCAGGCATGTGCCCTGACTGGGAATCGAACTGGTGACCCTCTGGTTCGCAGCCCGTGCTCAATCCACTGAGCTACACCAGCCAGGGCAGGATAAATTTCTTGAAGTAGTATTTGGCAACGAGAACATACATTTGAATTTTAGGTAGATATATTGTCAAACTGCCCACTCAAAATAATATATGACAATGTCTGTTTCCTCATTTGGTATTTTGCTATTTTTTTAAAATTTAATTCTATTTTTGAGCAGATATTTATTTTTTTCTGCTCCTCATAATTTCTGGAAGCTACCCATATGTCTTTTGCAGAACCATGTCTTTCCCATGTTGTTGGTGGAGCTGCACCAGAGATAGACCAGGTGACTCAGTCTTGGCCTATCAGAGTATCAAATACTCTTAGTAACAGTGTTTTAAAAAAATTCCTTTATTATTTTTCCCAGGTTTATTGAGGTATAATTGACAAATAAAATTGTATATGTTTAAAGTGTACAGCATGATGATTTGATATGCGTATATATTGTGAAATGATTACCACAGTCAAGTTAATTAATACAACACCTCACAGAATTACCATTCTTAGTAACAGCTGACTCAGGGGTGAACCCATGATGTAAGCTGTTCCAAAACCCAAATCCCATTTGGGAGCCCCTGGAAGGGCCACTCTTGTTTTTGCTAGACCGAAACCTGGGAGGACGCAGACCTGGAGTTACTGAATGATGGACTGCCTCTTGTGGCATCACAGTGTGGAAGAGAGTAAAGCTGAGAGACAGAGGTATATGATGCCTCTGGATCAAGTTCAGGTGAAAGTCAGAAAGGTCTACCTCTGAATTTTTCAGTTGCACAAGCTAATACATTTCACTTTTTTGCTCAATATGTTGAGTTGGGTTTTTCATCACTTGCAACTTTAAAAGTCCTATTGGATATATATGTTTCTTCTAGCTCTTATACACCAGAAATTTTAAGTAATATTATTAATTCCCTTTTACTGAGCATCTTTTATGTACTAGGTACTGAACTAGATGTATGCGTGATCTCAAACCCCACAATTATTTTCAAAAGGCATTATCACCCTTTTACTTTACAGAGGAGGTAAAAGAATTCCAGAGAACTCAATTGTCACATCCATACAGCTCTAAGTAGTAGAGATTCATATTTAGATCTTCATGATTCCAAAACCTGCCTTTATCATCCCTGCTACTGTTTTACCAAGTATTAGAAATCAGAAGCTTGAAGACATGTAGCATCAGTGCCATGAACTATTATTTCAAAGTCTTATGTACTGTGGTGCTTTATATATTTCCAAATTTTTTATGTATTTAAAGATCTCCAGACCTGTAAGATCTGTTTGTTTTCTCCAAGCACTGTGTGGCTATGCTTGAAATTTAGTAGCTGTCTAGTGAGTCATGAAGTTGGTTAGGCCTGAGAGGCCGAATGTCATACTGTTTTTAGACTAACTTAATATGAAAAAAGTAATTCGTGTGATCTGGCCAAGAACAATTTTTCTGAGGAAAAATTTTGCTGAGTAGAGTAGAATTGAAACTGTGTTGGACACTGCTTATACTGAATATCATTTAGCAAAACTATTATTTGAAGAATGATTTTTTAAAAATATTTTATTTTTTCGTTTTTAGAGAGAAGGGAAGGGAGGGAGAAAGAGAGGAAGAGAAACATAAATGTGTGGTTGCCTCTCATGCACCCCAGGCTGGGGACTTGGCCTGCAACCCAGGCATGTGCCTGACTGGGAATTGAACCAGTGACCCTTTGGTTTGCAGGCCTGCACTCAATCCACTGAGCTATACTAGCCAGGGCTAAGGAATATATTTTTTAAAAAGACAAAAATCAAGGAATATTTGAAAGAAGGTAATGGGCTTTTTTACTTCAACTCTTGTCCCGAATAACCCCTACTTAGCTACCAGTTTTTAAGTCAAGGTGGCCGTAAATGTCTTTAGTTCACCCCGGACTCCCTTCGTTGATGAGAAGTGTAGAGGACACTGCTTTGATCTATACAGCTTGCTAATGTGCTTTCAAAGCTGTCCAAATTAATCTTCTGTGTTTCACCTTTTAAAAAAAGTTTTCATTCATTCATTCATTCATTCATTCATCAGTCTATTATGGGCCAGGCATGTGTTTCTCCTTTCAGGGTGTCCGTTGATGTTAAGATCCTTCTGCCTGAGAGCCATGGAACTCTAGATCAGGAAGAAAAGCCAGCCACTTGGGAATGCCAGTTTAGGCGAGTGTTTCCCAAACTGTTTTCTATTATAACAGGATTTAATTTAAAAATAAAAACAACTTTCAAAGCCTAAAATGATATCATTAGTATGTGTCAGAGCTCTATTCTCTGACACTGCCTTTCATGGTGAGGTTTTGTTCTTGAACAAGCTCTCCCTTTGGACAGAACGGCTGCCAACTTGCAGGGCTGCATTCTTCCCACGTATGGATCCAGTGGAAAAGAAGGAGCAACTTTCTCCTGGCATTTGAGCACAAGTGTGGAGCTTCACTCTGACTTGACTTTTCTAGGTCTTATGCTCCCTCTCTCCCCAGTCAATTACTATCCCAGGGCGGGGGTGGGGGAGGTGGTGGGTACCATACTTTGGCCTCACTTGGGTCACATGTCGTCCTTCATGCCAGGGAGTGGGAGTCAAGTCCACAGGATCTACACTGACTGAGAGAGAAGGGTGGATTCCCAAAAAGATACCAGAGAAAGCTGCTGGAAATAAGGTGAATAGATATTCAAGAAGAACAACTGCCCATTTCATGTGCACCTTGACCGTCCAACACGGTGGATGAAGAATGCATGGTTTTTCAAACACAGGTACCAATGGAACTTCCCTCTCCCTGCCCCCAAGAATTTTGCAAAATACAATTTGGGAAATCCTAGTTTTACAATAATTGCCTTATTTGGAGAGATATTTCAAATCATGGAGGAACAGGCTCAGAGAGAGTAAATGACTCGCCTGACGTCTCATGGATGTTTATTTCATTAGACAAAAGGCAGTCACTTTGCATTATGGGCTGATTTTCTATCCACGAAATCTTGATTTTTCTACTCAGGCATCTTTCTGCTTCTCCCCACAGACTCCTTTGTTTTACAAAACAAAAATCTCTGAGAAGACTGCAGGGATTCTGCACATTCACCAGTGCATGGGAATGTTTGCCTTAAATCCAGAATTTTAAAAAATGACTATTGTAGGAAATGTGTTCTCTTTTGCCCCTATTCCTGCATCCCAGTCTATTTCTTGTTTTAATCTGTAGAGTCTGACCTGCTTAATACTTGGAGTCAAGTTTGTGTCTATGTTGTGCAGAAGTGAATGATGTGACATTGGACTCATCGCTTTCCTTTCTCTGGACTGCAGTTTACGTCATTTAAATGTTAAAGTGGTGGTGGGGGGGCAAGACATTGTTTAAGGTCCCTTTTAGCTCTGCCATTCTGGTCTAACAGTGTCTCCTGGATTCCAATCCCATAGGTTCCCTGGGTTTGGATACCCTGGTGTGCTGAGCCTATTTATTTGGGTTTTGATCTTCTTTACCTGGCCCTTCCATCTAGAGCAATTGAAAATTTTTTTTTGTTCTGTGATATATTTTTATGCTTTTATTTTTATTAATTTTAAAATTGCAAAAGCAACAGTGCTCCTTGTTCAGAGTTAAGCAATACTGAAACAGCTCTGGCTGGGTGGCTCAGCTGGTTGGAGTGTTGTCCTGTACACCAAATGGTTGAGGGTTCGGTTCTCAGTTAGGCCACATACCTGGGCTATGAGTTCGATCCCCAGTCAGGTTGTGTATGGAAGGCAACTGATCAATGTCTCTCACATTGATGTTTCTCTCTCTATCTCTTTCTCTCTCAAATCCATAAACATATCCTTGTGTGAGGATTAAAAAAAAAGGCAATGCTGAAACATAATAAAAGCATTTTTCTGTCAGTTAGCACACTCCCTACCCCTAATCACAATTTTCTCCCTTTTAACAACTTGGTATATTTAATGTCTATTAGTATTTTCCTTCTTCTGTCTTTTTTTTGGGGGGGGGGGTTCCTTTGGGTTCTTTTATTCCTAGCTGGCCCAGTCTGTTGACCTGCCATTTGGCCTGACTCAGTGCTACCTGTAACCTCCAAGTTGCTGCCTTCTTACTTAGTTTTAGTCCAGCGCTTCATCTGACCCTCATTACTCCAGGCTAGTCACTTTACTCCAGGCTTTTTAGCTTTAACTTGGGTGCTACCTTCCACAAGTTACCTGTTCCAGCCCTGTTCCTGTTGCTGTTCCCTGGCTTTCCAGAGTAGCTAAGGACACGAAGTGACAGTGTTTGTCTCTAGAGTCAGGCTCCTGGATTCAAGTCATAGCTCTACCACTTACTGGTCGTGTGACCTTGGGTAAAGTCCTTCACTTCTCCGTACTTCAATGTACTCCTCTGTTAAAAGGGGATACTATTAAAAATAATCTCATGGTTCCTGTTAGTGTTAAGGTTTTTTTTTTTTCCTGTAATACTTTTTCAACCTCATCACAATGTCCAATTCTAGTTCAGGTTCTGGTACATTGTGGGTTTTTAAGACTGTCAGTTTTTTCTGCAAAGCATTTAATACTAGCAAGTTGAATAATTCATATTGGCAGATACAAAAACAACCATGAGGTCCAAAGAGGCTGAACCATTGAGATGGTAAAGACAGAGCCAGGATTCAAAATCAGGTTTTTTGACTCTAAATCTGCACTTCCCACTCCTCTCAGCAGTGTTAACCCATACCTTGTTTGTTGGGGACCTTTGGCGACCTAATGCTTATGGAGCCTTCTGTCCTCTAACTTGGAATCTGGTTCATTCTTTCTGGCATCTTAATAATTTTCCTTTCAAAACCCACCCCCCTCCTGCTAGGTAATCAAGGAAGAAGATCCTCCCACTCCCCCAGACAGAACGAGGCCTAGTATGAAATCGAGAGTTCACTCTAATTTCAGGTTGTGTTTCACAGCAGAACGGTTAGTGGAAAGAGTATTGACTTTGGAGCTAAATGGATCTAGTTTTGAATGTTATTTCTTTCCTTTAGTTGTTGTAGGGCCATGGCCGACTCAATTATTTGCCTTATAGGATTATCTGTGACACTAGAGATGAATATAATAAGTGCTTGGGTATAGCAAACATTTAATCAGTCACTGGTATTATCATCAGTGATCACTTTAATGTGCAAGAGACCAAACTGTTACAAGTTCTAAAGAGATTTGATATTTATTATTTTGGGGCCTATTTTTTTTTTTTTTAATTTTGGTAAGAGTTTATTTTTTTCAAACTGAGGATGTATGCCAAGGAGTAAGATCTCAGATTCTCTGGAGAATAATAGTTTTGCATCTTCTTTTATGCATTTGAAATTAAGGTGGGAATATAAGGAAGATTACATGAGGTGGGAAAAAGCAAGGTGGGGACCGAATTACAAAATAGTTAAGATTATGTGCTCTCTTGACTGTGTTTTCAGTGTATTTCAGGTGTGTTAATCTAGTCCTCAGAGGTGTGGCTCAGTTTGTTGGGTGTCTTACTACAAAGTCAAAGGTCATTGGTTAGATTTCTGGTCAGGGCACGTGCTTGGGTTGCAGGCTCATTCCCTGGTCGAGGCAACCAATTGATGTTTTTCTCTCACAGCAATGTTTCTCTCCCTCTTGCCCCCCTTTTCCCTCTCTCTAAAAATAAATACATAAAATTTTGTTTAAAAAAAGGTGTGTTAACCTAGATACATAGAAACAATGGCCAGGGGTTGCTTCAGACAAAGACAAACCTTTCCCTAAAGAGGTTATATGCCTGGGGCATGCCTACCCACCATGACTTTCCCAGTGAGGAATTTATGGTCAGATCACCCTGTGAGGTTACTTTCCACAGAACTAGGGGCGAATCTTGGAGTGTACTGTCTTTTAGCTGTGCTTGGGAGGTGGTTGGGTGGGGGGTTGGGGAAGAGAGCAACCTTGTGAGAAGGGCACACGCTTTGGATTTAGATAGGCTTTGATTTGTCGAGCTGTGGCAATTCCGGTTGTGCAAACAGGCAGGTTGTTCAATCACTTTGAGCTTTAACCTCTTAATTTGAAAGACAGAAAACATAACACCAGTACATACGGGCTCTTGAGGTGTAACTAAAATAGCATATGTAGAGCATGGCAGTGAAACTAAAATAGCGTATGTAGAGCATGGCAGTGACTTTAAAAATATCTGTGTCCATAAGACATTGTTCAAACGCCCCCATATTTGTGCACGCGCCATTGTGTTCCTCTTTGTGCTCGCCGCACTTAGTGCCACCATCACAGCGGGAACTAAAAAAATATTGCTGGACTAACATGGACCCTTGAGCGGTACAAACACTTTACAGCCAAAAATTTTTTTTGAAAAGAGACTGATATTTTTTTTCCATTCACCCTATTTTCATTTTTTGTTGAAGAGCCTATGGGGGAACTGCTTAAGACCACTCTCTGGTTGTTCTTTCCCAAGCAGTGGCCTGAGCAGTGGGGGCTGCAGGCCAGTCTTTAGTGCAGCTGAGCGCTCTGGGCTTCAGTAGGACACTGCGCCTTCAGAGCAGTCTGTGACCTCAGGCTGAGCAGCAGTGAATGCGGGAGCTGGAGCAGCCATCCACCCTGAAATGCCTCCTTGTTCACAGCCCTTTCAGTGGACTCTCCTTTTCCATGTCTTCAGGATCTCTGTAGGAGTAGAGATCAGGCATGACCTGCCATGGGTGTTCACGGGAGATGGTACCACCCATGCACAGAACTTCTGGGCCAGCATCCATGAGATCAGACCCACTGAGTTGAGCCCCTTTGTTGCTGCAGGGACGGCAATATCCACACAGTGCAGAAGACAGCCTGTGATACATGGAGAGTGGTAGGCAGGCTAACGTAACACGCGTCTGTGGGAGACTGGCTGTCAGCCCTGGGACCAGTAACCCACAGAAGCTGTGGCTCCCGGGAGCCTGCCTGCATCTGGTTAGTGAAGGTTCCCAAGGGGAAGCGTCAGCACCGGGAGTGGCTGCAGGGGCAGCAGCGAACTCCAGCACAGCTCGCTGGCCGGTGTTCCTGGAGGGTATGACACTGACTGCAGCTGGGTTTGCAGGGGTAACAATGGCTCAAGCCACCAGCTGGAGCTTCTCCCAGGTCCCCTGCAGAGTCATGCTGTGGACGCCATCACCTTTCCTGCTATAGACGTGCTGTTGCACGTGGAAGTCAAGGCTGCTGCCTCCTAAGTGGGTCCTGCTGCAGGGAATTTGAGGGCATTCTCCTCCTTCATTTGCGGGACGTCAAGGGCCCTGGACTTTGTATTTCTGGACTTAAAGTTTCCCTTTAAGTTATTGTGGGCACCCAGAACCATGCCATCTGAATCCCTCCCTGGGTAGTGTGGAGTGATACACCCCAAGTTTGATTGCTAGTATGCTCCCTCTTCTGTGGCTGGAAATCCTGAAAAATAAAACGTTAAGGGAAGTATTATGCTGAATAAAACACCCAGGCTTAGGAACCAGTGTGCATGAGACCTCAGATTTCTTTCTGACTCTCAGTGTGAGAGTCATGATTGTTTCCCTTGCGTCACCATCCACATGTGGCTTTTCATCTTACATTCTGGCTTTGCTCCAGGAGATGACGCTCTGCCTTATGCCAGGGTCCTGGTGAAAGGTCACACCCAGAACGGCCAGGCTGGGAGGAGCTCACTAACAGTGTGGGTCCCTAACTGTATTTTTTAGTGCTCCACCTCTGTGGGGTAAAAGCAAGAGTGAAAAATTCCAATGAGGCCTAAAATTTAGATTTTGGCCTGATAATATAATTTTTTTTGCTCTGACTTGCTATAACCTGTAGTGGGTGAGTTTCTGTCATTTCCCCCACCAAATAATAAAATAGGACATGTGATGAATAATTGTTAAAACAAAGTGATCTGGATTTATTCTTTCCAGCATAGTGAGATCCATTCCAACATTTTATAAATAGCTTTTTTGTTTTTTGTTTTTTTAAGGCAGCATGAGAAACCTCGGTGTCCTCTAGAGAACTTTGCAAATGGATGTTAGCCTAGCCTTTTTAAGCCCGGGTTTTAATGTCATATGATTGCCCATTTTGACACACCTCTTCCAGACTCTGCTTGTGCAAGGACAAGATGAGATGAGGTTCAAATGCTGACCTTTGGTGGTTTTTGGTTTTTGTTGTTTTGACTTCATCTTTTTCCATGCTGTCCTTGAATTTCTTGAAGTTTCTCCCTTTCTCAGTCTGTTGTTTTTTTTAATCTTCATAGATTATGTCTCCTGAGGTGGATATTCCCCTTCATCCAATTCAAAGTGCTGCAGCAAGCATTTACTGAGCACCAGCTCTATACAAAGCGTGAATTTGCTGTTCCCTAAGGCTTTTGCATAGAATCTTTAGAGCTGTGGCATCCAATATCGTAGCCATTATCTGCATGTGGCCGTTTAAATTAATTAAAATGAGGTGAAAAAAATATTTCATTTCCTCAATGTACTAGCCGTATTTCCATCTCTCCGTAGCCACATGTGGCTGGTGGCTACTGTCACCAGATACAGACCGTTCCTGATGCTGTGGGCAGTTCTGTTGGACGTGCAGTTACAGGGCTTCAGTGATTAAGCCACAACTCTCCACTTGTCTTTCATTTTTAAAATAGTCAAAACCTCAGGTCTTCTGATGAGAATTTTTTTTTCTTTTAGTAATTCAAATAACATTTATTGCATTTCCCTGTTAGGTACTATAGGAAATACAAGGACAGATAAAACATGCTTCTTGTCCTTTGTCATCAGGAACTTAAAATATATTGGGGAAGACTGGCACATAAGACAACTAATGGGATTGCAAGGCAGGCTATGCAAAGTGATGTAACTGAGGCACCGTCAAGGTGCAATAGACTAATTCAAGGAGTGATTTATTTCCACTCTGCATCAGGGCCTTCATTTGGCAGGCAGCATCTGGAAAGGAAAGGACAACAGGAAGGCAGAGAGTCATTTTAGGTGCCAAGGGAGAAACAGGAGCAAAGACATGGAATAGGGAAAGGGGCTCAGTCTGCAGCAGGTAAATGGAGCATAGAGGTCAAGGCCACAGACTCTGGGGACAAACTGCTGGGCTCCAAAACCTGGCTTTGCCTCCTGTGAGCAAGTGAATGTATCCCTCTAAGTCTCTGCTTCTTCATCTGTAAAATAGAGCTCATAATAGGAGCTACCTAACAGGGTATCTGTGAGGGTTAAATGAGATGTATTTGGAGACTTAACACAGTGCCTGGCTCACAGCAGGCCTGCTAGAGGAGAGCCCAGGACTAAGTGAGGTTGCAAATACAGGGCTTCCAAACAGTGACTGAGTTTAGTGGCTGAAACAAGGTAGAAAATAATTTCTCCTTCAGTTGAACATCTGGAGAGAGGCAATCCAGGATTGATACGATGGCTGTGTTCCACAAAGTCCTCAGGGATCCAGTTCCTTCGACTTTCGGCTTCCTCATCCCTGGAGTGTGGCCCTTGTTATGACGATTCATGACGGAACTTCAGTCGTGACATTCATGTCCCAATCAGCAGAATGAGGTATACATCCTTTGTCTCTCAAGGTTCCCAGAAGTTGTCACCTGACATTTCCCCCTGGCATTTCCACTTGCATCCCATTGAACTTAAATTTAACAGTTTTTTTTTTAATATAGATTATTTATTTTTAGAGAGAGGGGAAGGGAGGGAGAAAGAGAGGGAGAGAAACGTCGATGTGTGATGGTTGCCTCTTGCACGCCCCCAACTGGGAACCAGACACGAAACCCAGGCATGTGTCCTGACTTGGAATTGAGCTGGTGACCTTTTAGTTTGCAGGCTGGCACTCAGTCCACTGAGCCACACCAGCCAGTGTGGGAACTGGTTACCTTTCTGTCAGGGTAGTGTGCTTGCTCTCAGCACTCTGTGTCACCTCAGAGACTACACTGCTGTTGGTATGCCCTACTAGATTCTACGAGAAGCAGCCTGAGGACAGAGTTCAGGTCTTACTTGAGTCTATATCCGCAGCAGTTAACACAGTGCCTAGTGCAAGGAATACATGAGGTTATCAATGTTCCGGATACATGCTGAGCTTGTGTGACTGCTGCCTGGATTGCAGTGGCTTTAAAGCAGCTGTCCTGGAGCTGAAGGCCTCTGCTGGGATTATTGCTGAGTTTGTGGTGAAAGCATTTCAGGCAAAGCCTAAGAGAAGGACTTGTGTCAAGGGAAGACATAGCTGTGTCCACCTGGAGGACAGTCCTGCTCAGAGTACACTGGACAGTGAAACAGTGAGATCGGGTCAAACAACCCATGTTAAGTCCTGAAGTCTTTTCTTACTGTCTTTGTTATCTAGGCACTGGTTTACTAAGACAACAAAAAATATAGTGAATTTGCCTGTTTATAAAATATATCCTGAGGTAAGCCCCTCTGACAAGATTTTTTAATCAACAAATATTTATGGAGTGTGTAACATTGTGGTAGAAGTCATGAAGAATAAAAATAAATAAAGAATCAGACATTGCTTTCGAGGAACGTACAGTGTGCTAGGCTGTAGGAATCCAAATGTGGTTGACCAGGTGCCTACCCACGAGAGGCATAGAGTAGGATATGAACGACAGACAATCAAATGATTACGTGTACTGTGATCTAGTGTTTGAACCTTTCTCAGGGCCAAATGTACATGTTTTGGTACAGAATTTGAAGACATTGTATATTTGAGATTTCGTAAAATCTGCAGACACATTCTATTTAACTAGTATGTAAAATGTTTTCAGGGAGTTGGATCTATTTCAGGAGTGGCAGCAATATGATATGCAACCAGGAGAGAGAGAGGGGGAAGAATAAAAAGAGGGTGGATCATTTTCAGATGACATTAAATTATCTTTTGACACCAGCTGTATCTTTTTTATAACAGAAAATGGAAACAACTCTGTCCTTGACCTTCAAAAAGAAATTGACTTACCTAGCTTAACTATTCAAACAAACAACTGTGTACTCTCTTCAATTCCTATGATGATTTTGATTTACTGTAAATGACTGAATTTAATGAACTAAATTATGCTATTTAAATGCATTTTGTGAATGGTATTGTAGTTTGTTACAAAGCATTATGTCTATGCTAAATTGTGCTGTAAATGATATGGTATGGAACATATGTGCTGTATTCATAATTTAACTGTTGCTGTGGAGTGCTTTCTTGGATAGGACATACTGAAAAAGGAGCCTTTATTTACCTGGTGAAATGAAGGTGATATCTCAGCAAATCACTAGGTCTTACTGACCTTGGCAGAATTACAGTGCTAATATTTTCACATGGATGAACTGTTCTTGAACAATTTCTCTAATGTATATGGCAGAAATAGGCTTTCCATTAACACTGGGAATATACGGTATATCTTCTCTTTCATTTTTTTTCTCCTTCAACAAACATTTTACTGCAGTCTTTGCAAGGATAATTCTACCTCCATTAAGGTTCATGTTTTCTCCTGGTCTCTCAAATGGTAGTGATAGTAGAATATAAGGCCTTGTCCCGCAGTTAAAGTGGTGGCCTCTGAGAGGACTTGCATTAAATAACATCCCATTTTTCCTCTTTGTGAATAATCTGAGAAATTAAAAAAGAAAGGAATTACTACTGCAGCCAAACACCACCTTTATTGCTGATACAGGCTTAGTTGGCTTAGGGTGGGAACCAAATGGGCTTTCTAGCAAAGACGGACATAAGGCACACTTACTCACTAGGTCTTGGGTTTCCTTATATGGAAGGATTGCCTAGATAAGATTTTTAACTTGGAGGAGCAAAGTATTTGTGCTTTCTGTGGACAGGCTTATCTCAAGAGAAAGAAGAGTTGAGCCAGTTGGAGCATGCCTAGCTAGTCTTTACAAATGTTATTGTACCAGTTAGAGGCTAATGGGAAAGGCAGAAAGAGAGAAGCCTTAGCTCTCTTCATAGAAAGGAACATTAAACATAAGAAAAAAATCTAAGCAATTCCTGCCAGATGGTCAGTTGATGTTTGCACACTTACAGTGATAGGGCACTAGATCTTTGATCCTTGTTTAGCTCAGATGCTTAGAAAGTTTAGTCTTTTATACAGGGCCTAGCTTCTCTTCCTATAATTTCAACTCACAGGTTTTAGTTCTGTTTTCTAAAGGTAAATCAAAAATCACACGGTTGACCCTGGGAGTTCTATCCTTTACCCTCTTTCATGTGTAGCACCCTAGTCTTTCCTTAGTTTCAGCACTATGTGTTTTAATAGGGCATATTTAAATGTCCACTGCACCAGTCTAATCTATTAATATGCTTACTAACAAGTAATTCAAGTTTATTTTGTAAAACAGCCCTGAAAAATCTCAAAAGGAGGTAAGGAAAGGGAAATGAAAGTCCCTCACAATTCACGTAGGCCAATATGATTTCCTTGAGCTCTTTGCAAATGCTAGTTTTCATGTGGATTTCAGTATGGCCCATGTCATCTGTTTGGCCAAGGTGATTCAACCCAGTTTCTAAAACTCATTGTCTGATTTGTCATCTGTACGTACTTTTGTGATACTAACATTTTCCAGTGTCCATGGGCAGTACTCAGTAAATTGTGCAAGGTGTTCCTTTCTACCCAGGTTTACTGAAATACTTTACTAACAATTTATTTGGGGTACTGTATTTAAGACAAATTTGATACCTAAAAATCAGACTTGACCAAAAATTTCAGAAAATGATTACTTCATTCAAAGAATTCCGTAAAATAACTAGTTCTCCAAATACCCATAAAGTGTCATTAGATTGGAAAAAGTTCTGTTTCGACCTAAGAAAGAACTCTGTAATACTGAAAGTACATAAAGCAAGATACAGACACTTGGAAATTCCATGAGGGAGAATAGAATTACAGAACTAAACTTACATATGAACAAATAGAACTAGGGAGGTGAAATTCAATGCAAAAAGGCTCTCTGAATCACCACATTTTGGGGTGCTATAGACATACTTCAAGCTTTGCTCTTTGAGAGCCGGTGGGACCTGTGGCTCAGCTAAAAATTTTAAGTATCATTTCAAACAATCAAGTGTTCACAGAGTTACAGAAAAGACAGATCAGGTATACAGCAGATTTTATTAGGATTATATCCATACCATCTAGTCATAACAGAACCTGAATTTAAGACTTTAAGAAAATTCAGCCTGGCTGATGTGGCTCAGTGAATTGAGCGCTGGCCTGTGAACCAAAGGGTCGCTGGTTCGATTCCCAGTCAGGGCACATGCCTGGGCTGCAGGCCAGGTCCCCAGCTGGGGGCGTGCGAGAGGCAACCACACATTGCTGTTTCTCTCCCTCTCTTCCCCTCTAAAAATAAATAAATAAAATCTTAAAAAAAAAGAGAAGATTCTATTTTTGTTTTGAATTCATTCCAATATCAGGAAGTTTTTCTTTATGATATAACCCTAAAACCTTTAGCTTGTTTCTCGTGCAAAAAATAGTTACGGCTGGTGAGCACCTCTTTGTAAGCACACAGGATCCATTTCTCTCTGGCGTGTGAAGACGTGAACTTGCCACTAAGTAATTGGCGATTATGCGAGGTCCCTGTAGGTGGGAAGGTTCTTACTGATAATAAGCCAAATTTTATCCAATTAATAAAAACCAGTTAGGAAATTGAAGTAGTGCTTGTTGGCACATATTTGTCTGGTTCAGGCTCTGCCTCTGCAGTTGTTGGGGCCTAATTTGATATTTTATAGTGATGTTTTGGAGTATAAGGCTAGTAACCTTATAATGACAATATGAATAGGAAACAACTCTTCATAAAATCAGTAAGTAAAGAATGGAGTTCATGATAAAACTTCTGAAATACCTCATACTTAATGGCAAAATTGACTTTGCTTTAGGTTGAAAATTATTCTTAGAAAATGTTATGGGCCAATATCACAGGATTCAAGTACAAGACTACGTTTGGATCAGGTCTGGACCAATATATACTGGGTTTTGCTAAAAGCAATGAAAATACATCTAAAATGCATTTAGAAATGAGCATAGTTTAGGCTATTTAATTTGTGATGTGCCTTGGTGTAGCTTCATGTTTCTTGGGTATATAATTTTCATTGAAATTGTAAAAATTTCAGTCATTATATCTTCAGATATTTTTTTCTTTCTTTTCTTTCTGGGGCTTCAGTTACTCATAGATCAAGCTGCTTAAAGTTGTGCCACAGCTCACTGATGCTCTGCCCATCTTTTTTGCAGCCCGCAGAGTCAAACCACTGTTAATTCTATCCAGTGTATTTTTTTATCTGAGACGTTGTAGTTTTCACCTTCAGGAGTTTGATTTAGGTCATTTTTGTGTCTTCTAGGTCTCTACTTACCATGCTCCTGATTTTCTCTGTTGTCTGGACCAGGCGCAGTGTATTTACAACAGCTGTTTCACTGTTCTTTTCTCTTAGTGACTGATGTTTAATTTGGGGTTCTGTTTGCCTTGATTGATTTTTCTCCTCATGATGGGTGATGATTTCGTGCTTCTTTCATGACTTAGTGAATTTGGGTACTTGACATTGTGAATTTTATGTTGCTTAGTGCTGGATTCTTTTGTATTCTTATAAATACTTCTCGGCTTTGTTCTGCAATGTTCAAATAAATTGGAAATAGATCGATTCTTTTCAGATTTGACTTTAAGTTTTTTTTTAGGTAGAACTGGAGCAACTTTTAGTCTAGGGCTAATTTGCCTGAGTTCGCTGCCCGTTGCCTTATATGTTATGAGGTGCTTTGGTGGGTGTTTTTTTTTTAACTCTGGGAAGGTGAACAATTCCCAGCCCTGTGTGAGCTCTGGAAATTGTTCCACCTGCTTTTTTCCAGTGGTTATTTTTCCCACCTTGGCTAGTTTTCTCCTGTGCATGTGTCGGCTGTCAGGATGAGACTTGAGGGGCACCCTCTGCAGATCTTCAGAGTGCTCTTCTTTGGTACTCTGGGGCTCTGTCCTCCCTGGTGCCCTGTCCTGTACATTCCAGCCACCTGGCCTACCCCAAACTCTCAACCCTGCCTCTGAACTCATGAAAACCAACTTATTTTTTTCCCTTCTCTCAGGGATCATTGTCTTGCTCTACTTGTGGTCCAATGTCTGAAGACTATCATTTTATACATTTGTCTGTTTTTTTAGTTACTCCATCATAGCCAGAAGTGGAACCCTAAAAGTCAGTATACTTTAGGACTCTTAAGTGAGAAGAACGGTTTCCAACTTTCTACTAGTAAACCCTAAAAATGTTTAATACACAGTACTTAAAGGCATTTATATGAACAATAGAAATCTTTCTTTGGGGAAATTAAAACAACAAAACTTGATTGCGTATCATTTCATATTTTGCAGATGTTAATATTTAATCATATGCAGAGCCATTTAGCTTAAGTGCATTAATGTAACTCATTTAAAAGAGGCCAGTAATTGTCCTATTAACTCCCAGTCTGGATGTTATCTGCTCTGCCCTGCTGGTAAGGCCAGAGGGGGACTCTTCTATTGGCACCCACAGAGAGTGCTCTGATCTGTTGAAAATCCTGTTAAAATCTAATTACTTAGGAGAATCAGCCAGGGAATATCTAATGAGCTCTAGGAAACCCGCTAGAAGAAATTCTGTGTTATTAACGAATGAAATGTCTTCTGTCTTTCAATTATCCTGGTGCCACATGAACATAATTGCTGCCTTATAAAATGTGACTCTTGTTTGTTGTTTTTTAATTGTGTCGTGAATTTTCTGATCATTTGAAAATAACTTAATTTCCCATTGAGGAGAAATGACAGTGTAAAGCTTAAATACCTGTGTTTTCTTTCCTCACAAATATTTGATAACTTGTCATTAAATGCTTTCAAAAAGTATGCACATTATTTTCACAAACCACTCTACAGGTGTGAAAAACTTGATGATTAAAAGACCTTGAATTTTTAGTCTAGACTGAAAACATGTTCAGCAAGAAACTCTGAAAGGGATTATTCTCCGAAATCATCTTTAAAATATTGTCAAAAGAAACTAATTTCTTAAAAATGAAAACTTCTTTGTCTCATTTGTTTTGTAAATATGTCTTTAAGCCTCTCAGAGTGGTTTACATTTCCTTCTCTCTTTAACAATTAGCAGTATCTTTTTTTTTCTCTATAGCCAATCTTTCTTTGTAGTTTAACTTTGTTGACTTTCTACTTCTCCGTTTTAGGACTTGCTTTTCTTAAAATTGGATGCTTAGTTATGACTACGGGCTTTGGACTCAGATAATAACCTGAGGCATTTAAATCCTGGTTTTTCTGTTTACAACAAATTTCTTACCTTCCGAGTCTCAGTTTCCATCGCTACCCAAGGGGCATGCGAATTAACATGGACAGCGCTGCGTAAGGCTGCTGGGAGGGTTTTGCGAAGTAAAGCATGTAAAGTGCTTAGTACAGTAGCGGGTATGTTGTGACCGCTCAAGAGGTGGTAGTTATTTTTTTTGAAGACTAATTAAAATTTGGAATATGAAAGAATTGTGATATCTAAGATTCATTAAAAACTAATGTAGGGTGAATTTCTATTATCCTAATGTGTTTCTATCACCATATTCATATTAAATTTGTTGAAAAAATTAAAAAGGGTCTATTTTTAGTTGCATGTCAGTGAACTTCATTCCAAAGTTTGTCAAGTTTTTAGCCAATGCGTCATTTTATAGCACGGATTGATTTCAGTGGATGACACCAGAAACAAAATGTGGTTTGGTGATACATTACTTAGAAAAATACCTGTCTTAGTGATACATTATTATTGGAATATTACATGAGATTTTAATGATTGAGGAGAAAAAAGACTATTACATATTATTTCAACAATTAACAATGTAACTATTATTTAAAATTATTATCTGGCCTATAGAACTCCGGCAGCTGAAACACTTAAATTGACAATGCTTTTATTTTCAATCCCTGGGTAACGTATTCCAATTAGACTCTCGTTTTTGCCTAAAATATAGGTTAAAACATTTTTTCATTAGACTATTTGGAAGTTGATATGCAAGCAGCCTTATAAAATGATTCTTGTGTATTATAACTGGACAAAGATATAGAATTATTATAACAATGTTTCACTTAGTGTAGGCTTCTTAATACTTAAAATCCTTTCTCATATAATTCATTAATTCTGACAGAAATTTTATGAAATTGCCATACAGTACTGTATTATAGGCAATAAAAGGAAACTGAATTTTTGTATATTCATAGCTCTGATTATATTTCTAGTATAAAAGATATACATAAATTAATACACAAATTAGGATATTTCAATGAAAGAATATTTAAATACAGTATGGGGCAAAAGTAGGTTTACAGTTGTAAGTACACAAAA